>JABJVO010000093.1:33387489-33399123 GCA_026770805.1 Boulengeromyrus knoepffleri
TAAGTAACCTAACAAAATACAAGAGTTTTTGCATTTTTAGTTTTTTCATAGCAGTCACCGATTTTTATAAAATAGAAAATAGAAACTGGTCCCCATAAGGGAAAAAAACGGATATTTATCACGTTATGGGGACATTATGTCCCCAAAAGGATAGGTAAACCCACTCACACACACACACACACACAAGTTGGTCTACCTATCTAAATGGGGACCGTCCATTCATTTCTATGGGAAAAACTCAATCCCATTTGGGCGAACTTATTTTATCTTATTTTAAGTTACAAATGTGAATCAAGCTGGCTCAACATAAAATAATTTTTTCAACTTTTAAACTTTTTCAACCAAGTTAAAGTTTAGTTTAGTTAAATTCACAGAAGTTGACAGAGACTTACAAAACTACGTGGGAGAAACCCAGGATTAACTGGAGCGTTGACAGGTATGATCTGTGAAAACATTTTTTCATCAGTAAATAACCAATGCTGCAAGACGAAGGTGTAAATCAACAGTTCCTCAAACATGATAAATGCAGCCCAATGCTGTGTCCTGCTCAGTCACTAGATACCTTCTAGACATCTTTGGTATACAATGAAATAAGTAGACACCCTTTACCACTTATGCTTGTGCAAATTGTGAGGAGTTGCTTGTTGGGTATGTTACAGACACCAGTAATTCTATTTAAATTTCCCCAGAACTGCCTTGTAACAGTGTGAGATCATTTTTAAGGAGGTCATAAATCGTGTTGGACCCAGTTCTCTTCTTGCCTTTGCTGTAGGTTAATTCTTTTAATATTCAACCATGTTTGCATGACTGAACTCATTCACCCTCATTCAGTGGTACTGTCACTTATTATTTACCTTCATCCAGGGGTCCTGATACTAGAAAAGACAAGAAAGCAAACTGCCCATTTATCTGGCTTCACCCGTGTTTCACAGGGTTTGGAAAAACTGCTACATACACAGTGTAAGCATTAATACCATATTAAACTAGAATTGGCAAAGACAAAAAACATTGTGGTTGGCATTTCGTGTCAGTTCACTGGATCTAAATTTTACATTGTAATGTACTTTTGGTAGCGGTTGTGGCAAAAGGACTAGAAAAACCCTTATATGTGCTGGAGTGCAGCCACAATAACCATGGGAGCAGTTCAACCTTTATGATGGCAGATAGGAAAGAAAACTACAGCATTAAGCTCTGGTAAGAAATCGATTTCCTTGATATTGCAATTTCATTTCTTATTTCACATATGTTCAGCATTCCAATATCATTCCCACCTCACATTAGCTATGTAAAGCCAAACAGCAGACAGCCAGCTCAAAATGTTTATTAGACCTTTTCAATTTGATACATGGACGTCGGTAACTTGACAGAGCACTACAAGGCAACTCCACAGCTATAATCCAGACCAGATGCAGCCAAAGCATACATTACTATAGTAAATTAAATTGTTAAGAGCTTTTCAGGTTTAATACTGAGTTACAATTAAGCCAGGTCTGCTTGCAGAATGCATTGCTCTAAGCTTTAACTGCTTTTGCTCAAAGTGTGCTTGTCAAACAGGTATTCAGCCATCCTGTTTTTGCCTGCATCCATCTTTGTGAGGTTGGTGACGTGGTCACCAAGTTTCTTGATGGCTTCAACTTGCTCATTCAGGTAGTGAGTTTCCAGGAAGTCACAGAGCTGAGAAGAAAAGGAGAGGAGTCAGTACACACAGTTCAAACACGACGACCCCTGAGAGATGCAGAATTCAAGGGACAATTTCAACTCACATGAGGGTCATTTTTTCCAGAGGCTATTTTGTGCAACTCCAGCAGGGCCAGGTTCACATTCCTCTCCAGCTTCAAGGCGCACTGCATTGCCTCCAGACCACTGCCCCACTCATCCTTCTCAGGCTTCTGCACATGACAAAGAAAAAAAAATCAACGACAGACCATGGGAATTACGGATACTCTAATACATGAAGAAACATATCAACTGATGTGCATAATCCCATATACTGATATAGAGGCCTTGGGTAGTTCAAGAAACACTACATTTCATGAGGATAATTCATTTCTGGTATGCAACCTTGATATCCTGCAGGACGACACGCCCGCCCCTCTTATTCTGGAAAGAGAGCAGCTTATCAGCATGCTCCCGTTCTTCCTCACTGTTCTCCTTGAAGAAATGAGAGAAGCCCTGCAGCGCCACGTCGTCGCGGTCAAAATAGTTGGCCTGTGGAGCAAGATAAAGGATCATAAGGGTGAGAATGAGAGCCACCGCCTAACGCACAGAACAGACAAATATGACGGTCAATTGACAAAAAGGACAATTTTCATATTTTTGAAAAACAGTCAGTGATACAGAGTTTACAGAACATTACAAAAAAGACAGTAAGACTGCTAGCAAGTCACTCACCATAGACAGGTAAGTGTACGATGCATAGAGCTCCAAGTTGACCATACGATTAATGGTGGCTTCACACTCGCGGTCGTAGTTCTGACGAATCTGAGATTCCATTTTGCCTGCTTTTGTTTTCTTTTTTTCGAAAGTTAAATGTACAAAATTATAATCTTCGAGCTTATAAGAAGAATGTAACAGGAGTCTCAACGGATGGTAGGTGAAGAAGTTCCGTTCAAGCACTGTTGAAGCAAGAACTACCTTGCAAATCCCAGAAGATCTAAAATTTCTGCTGCTGCTTCACCGTATTTAAAGGCATTAAGCGAGCTGACATCAGCATCTAAGGGGCAAGACAAACCAGTCAATGAAGTGGATGAAAAGGATTTGAGAACCAACCAATAAGAAAACACCAAAGACTCAACAGACATGTCACAAGATAATAATATTATGCATCTAGTAACAATTTAATTGAGGTGTATGTTACAATTATTAGAAATGGTGCTCCTTACATTTTTTTCTTAGAATACAAAAATTTTCTTGCTCCTTCAACATTCTTCAGGTGAGACAAAGATCATTTATTTTGCAATAATTTTTTCATTTCTGCCAGCACTTTTGAAAAGGCCATCTGCCAACAGGGAGTGTTACTGACTGATTAATGTTTCATAATTGCTTCTCATGGTGAACCGACAGTCAGTGAGGCGGAATCCTCAGGTCGCATTATTTCCTTCAGGACACTAAGTGTAAAACTGACATCACAAAGTTATTTTTTTATTATTACAAATTGCTTTTGTAACACCATATTCTGTTATTTTTCAAATAACAACACAAACTAGTAAATGGTTTCCTTACTATTGTTGCTTTTTGCATTTGTTCATTCTTATGTGACTGCAATGATAGCCATGCGTGAGGGTTGGTGACTTAAAAAGAAAATTGCTTCCTCACCATGACTAAGCATACTCTGTTCCTATGGTCCTGATCTCACTGTTACTGAGGTGAGACAAACCAGTTGTTAAGGAAGCCGTTCCGGCATATGATACCTGCAGGAAAGACTGGTTTAGGCCTAATATGGTTCATGAACCATTGATTCTCCATCCATAAAATACTATGGAGACATAGGTCTGTATTTTGACAATCTAATGCAAAGTGTAAAGTGCAAGGCGCATCTAATATTTATGGGCATATCCCAACCCACTTTGCTATTCCCTGTGTGAGCACATCATTTACAGGAGCACGCCACTGTTTCAGCTAAGCCTTTCAAGGTGTGTTTAAATACTCATGTGTGTTATATATATCAGTTTATCACAAAGTTAGTCTTTTACTGTTATAAATTACTTTTGTAACATCATATTCTGTTATTTTTCAAATAAAAACACAAAGTAGTAAATGTTTTTGCATTTCTTCATTCCTGTGTGCCTGCAATTTCAGCGATGCATGAGTGTTGGTGACTTAACAAAAAGAAAAATGCTTCCTCACCATGACTAAGCATATTTGGTTCCCATGGTTCTGATCTCACTGTTGCTAAGGTGAGAAAAAGCAGCTGTTAAGGAAGCAGTTTCCGGCATATGATACCTGCAGGAAAGACTGGATTAGGTCTAATATGGTTTATCATTGATTCTCCATCCATAGAATACTATGGAGATGTAGGTCCCTATTTTGACGATCTAACGCAAATTGCAAAGTGCAAGGCGCATCTAATATTTATGAGCGTGTCCAAATCCATTTTGCTATTTTATGCGCAAGGCACATAAAGGTTGTCCTAACTCTCTTAGCTATTCAGAGGCCTATTTTGGGCATAACATGCAATACACCAATCAGAATGGCATGTCACCTGACCTTTAAAAGGCAGGAACGCATGAGCTGCGGAGGATTGCCATTACGATGCTACATTTACACGGCAAACGCGATCGGTTTTTGGCCAAGGAAATGGACTTGATCAAGTGAACCTGATTTTAGACGTGGTTTTTGTTCAATTGTGTGTCATTTCACTGCCTTACAATAGCAACGCGCTGACAATGCGACTGGCCATACCTCATTTAAAAAACACCACTCCTACAAGTGGGACACGAGCGCAAAATCATTTCTTATTTTCATAACGTGCCCGCTTGCCATAAAAATGAGGAATGCGCTGGAATGAATTTAGCAAAACCACTTTTTGTCACACTTTCTGTCAGTGCAAAATAGGGGCTATGATTTTTTTGTAAGCTGCAACGAAGTGATAAATGCAGAGATTAATGTATCACCATTAACAACTTCCATTATCAAGCAAGAAACAAATTTCAGAGTTTTTAAGATAAACTGTTTTTAATCCTATTTTAGCCATAAAGGAATCTACTTTCAAAAAAGTAGACATGACACATGGAGGGCCATGCGAATTAGAAACAGGGAAATGACACATGGACTAGGGCAGGACAGAGACCGATCCTGATACCAACATGACAAACAAGAGAAGCAAAAGCAACCAAAAGGTGCAGAAAACATGCTGCGAGTTTGTCATCATTTATGTCCAGAAATATTTCTGAGGAGGCTCAGGTCAGCAAAGCTGAGGATGGCAACACTACGCACAAAAAGAACATTCTGCAATGTTTGTCTGTAATGTTTGTCTGTCCCTTGCCATTACTCTTAGTAGTCTTTATCCCCTCTCCATTCTCTTACTCACACTCTCTGTCCTACCCATTAGTGATAAACTTCTAAGTGCTGAATTTCACGTTCAGCCAGGTATCTGACTGTCCACCTAATTTTAGTCACTTAGTTAATGTAGGGTAGGGGCTAGTTAATCTAAATCTTGCTGATATTCTAAAGCAGGTGGATGTCTAGTGATGATTTCAGGGTTTACTCTGTGTACCCTTATTGAACTATAAGGGGTACGGCTAGTGGGAATTATTATTTTCATTGATGTTGCAAATCTCCCTTATTTCCAAAACCCAATGGATGAAATCTCCCTTATTTTCATACCCAAAGTTGACAGGCATGCCCTGTGGCTCTCACCCCATCACCATGATGTGCCTTGAGAGGTTTGTCCTGGCTCAACTGACAGCCTGTCTTACCACCACCCTGGACCACTAGCAGTTTGCCATCTGCCCCAACAGGACAATGGAGGATGCCATCTCTACCACATCACACTCATCTCTTACATACCTGGCCAACAAGGACACCTACGTCAGGATCCTGTTTGTAGACTTCATGTCAGTATTCAACACAGTCAACACAAGACATCCTACCAGAACTGGACTCCAAATTGACTGACTTTAGCATCAGCACTTCATTCTGTAACTGGACTCTGGACTTTCTGACAAATAGAACCCACTCTGTTATGTTACCTAGCTGCACCTCCTACCACCCTGTCACTGAGTACTGGAGTGCCACAGGGCTGTGAGCTGCTCTACTCACTGTTTACCTATGACTGTGTACCTAAATGCGAATCAAACATCACCATCAAGTTCACTCTCAGCAGACCTACAGGGAGGAGGTTCAACACCAGGCTCCATGATGTGTCCTCAACACCAGGAAGACAAATGAGCTTATCAATGCATATTTCATGTTTAATTAATTTTGGTTATTGGGAATACGTTAACATGTTAGGGAGCGAACAGGCTTAGGTAGGAAATGGCTTAGCTAACATCACTACACATTTTCTCTGATTAGTAGTGGGTTAGTTGGGATGAGTGGATAATGTTATAATTTTCATTTGTAATTAATAATTTGTTGAATTTTCTCATTTAATTTTAAATTTACTGTTCAAAATTTTCTTACAAACATGTACAAGTATCAAACTTGTACTCCAGACACTTCAAACTTTGAAAGTACAGACTTTGACACACATTCGGACCATCTAGACTTAACAACAGATGATTACACATACGATCAAGACTTGCATCAATACAAAGTACTGCAAACAGGAAATTATAAATGAGCTTTGCAGGATTAGCCCAGTTGTGCATAAATGCACACCAAAACTATTTGAAAATACAGTGATCAAGCACAATTGTGCAGTTAACAGTGAAGTCACTATTGATATTTTCTAAAGTAAAAATGGCAAATCCACTGTTTCCTGTCAACAGACGGACCATTTGACTCTGAATCTGAAGAACAACTTTTTACAAGAAAATTTTTAAGTCATTGAGCTGACTGAATATGTTTTTTTCATGCATCTTACATATGGAAATGTGTTTATATTCCAATTACGAAAGTCTTGACAGGGCTGAAAGAACACAGTGAAACTTTGTGAAACTTATGTCAGTATAAAACACTAGGACTGTATATAGATGGCTTTGAAGTTTGCAACCCATTATTTACATTCAACAACAAAACATAAGGTCTTTGCATACGGTCATTTCAAACTTACGAATATGGTATAGGTTGTCCATATCTCGCATGTCTGTGTCATAGCAATGATGTGAAGAATTATGGGTACACTGCCATTCTTGATCCACTGCTAAAAGACCTTGAAGCACTTGAGCAGCAAGGATTATATGTTCAGAAACTACGAACAAGTGTTAGAGGTACTGTGCTGTATGTTTCCACAGAAAACACGGGGGCCCATTCACTTGCTGGATTTCAAGAGAGTTTTAACGTTGACAAATTTTGCTGGTTTCGTTTAGCTAGTCGGGAACATACTGACATTCCCGAGGTGAAGGAGGGAGTGTTTCCACTCCGGAAAGATGAAATTTACAAACATGACCTTATGGAATTGAACAAACATCAGTTAGATTCCCTGAATGGAGTAAAGAGGGAATGTGTTTTTAATAGACTTTCTCATTTCCACACAGTCCAGGGCTTCTCCCCAGAAGACAGGAGATTATTTTGAAGAGGAGCCACCTGTGTCTGAAATGAAAGTCAGACGGCCGGCGCTTTTTACCGAAAGACAGGTAAAGTGTTTTAAGTTTTTAATGGCTTTGTGTGCTTTGAATTTTACCAACACAAAATCTTGCTTCAAAGGTGTGTTGTAGCAACAGACATGACAAAGTAATAATGTAGTTATATTTCATTTAATGTATGTTCAATTGAAATTTTTAAATGGTTTCACATTTACAGGCTTGTGCAATACTAAATATTACACCTGTACAGCTTTTTTGTATTGTTTTTCTGTTTTCATTTTCACTGTATCCCCCTTTTCCATTGGCACTTTGAGTACATATCAGTCCTCAATAGGACAATGTCAGCACTTTAAAAAATGCCTATTGTTTATGTTGCTGAATAATAACTGTTGCTGAATAAGCATGCAAGAGATGGGTATCTAACAGCCCTGTCGAGTTTAGATTCATGTTATATCATTGTTTGTGTGGATTTTCTCCGGGTACTCTGGTGTTCACCTACAGTGCAAAAACATACGGTTAGGTGATTGGTAAGTTTCTCCATTCATTCACCTCAGAACAGTTTTTGGCAATACGGGCCTCACTGAAGCCTCCAATAGTACTGTGATTACCCTGCCAGCCATGACATTCAAAACAATGACCTTCTGGACAAGGGCACAGGCGCTTAACCAGCAGAGCCACACAGCCTACTGGCTTTCTGCAAATTTAACAGCAGCCAGTTCCATTTTACCACAGAGAAAAATAACAATGTCATGAACTTGCTTAAATGTCTGGTTCTCTAGGTTAGGAGTCTGTGTCCAGAAGGTCACGAGTTTTAATTCTGTGGCAGGCAGAATAATAGTAGCACTGTTAGGCCCTTGAGTACGACCCTTAATCCCAAAAGCTACTCGAGGTTCACCAAATTAATGGCTAAACAACCCAAGCTTCACTGTGCACAATATTTTTAATAGACAACCCCAAAAAATGCAATATATACACAGTGTTTGCATGATTCAACTCTGACACAATAATCCAGTTGGAATATTTACCCTTAGTCAACATCACGGGGTACTGATATTAGAAAAATAAGAAAGCAAACTGGGCCACCATTTAGCTGGCTTCAGCTTTGTTTCGCAGAGTTTGGAAAAAACTATATGCACAGTAAGGATTAAATACAATAGTATATGGCAAATAAGAAAAACATTGTGGTTGGCATTTCATTATAATTTAGTGCATCTAAATCATACATCGTAATGTACTTGTGGTTAGGGGTTGTGGCAAAAATATTAGAAAAACCCTTACATGCACTGGACACCAGCGACAAAAGCCACGAGAGCAGTTCAGCCTTTAGAACAGCAGACAGGAAACAAAACTACTGCATTTAGCTGTGGTAAGCAATCAGCTTCCCCTGTATTGCAATTTCATTTCTGATTTCACATTCTCAGCATTCCAGCCACATTCCCACTCTGCATTAGCTGAGTAAAGAGCAACAGTTTTCATAAACAGCCATGCGCTGATGATGTGACGTAGGCCGGGACCATCACCACACAGGCTAAGTGGAAGCCATGGCTGACTGGGGAGGTTCACAGGCTGCTGAGGGCCCCGAACGCTGCCTTCATTCAGAGCTGGTGATGCTGCTGGCCTGAGAACAGCCTGGCCAATGAGTCCCACGCCATTAAAAAAGCCAAACATAAGTACACAAAAAAGACCATTTCAGAGACAGCAGAGACTCAAGGAGCCTGTGGCAGGGAATCCAGACCATCACAGGCTACAAACCCCAACTAGAGACCTGTGACTAAAACATCTCTCTGCCGAACATCTCTCTTCTTTGCACGCTTTGAAGCACTTGGACACTGAGGAGCTAGCTTCTTTATTTTATTCCACCTGTCAAAATATCTTAGACATTGTCGCTCCTTTTAAAACCCTGCGTTTCAACCCCAAGTCAGAGCTGTGACTAAATGATGTCACTCGAGCAGTCAGATGAAACTGCATAAATATTGTGATTATTTTTCGAATAAGATTATAAGTATCAAAGCTTTTATCTCACCACCATCTCATGATCCATTCATCATTGTCACTTGCTCTGCTGTTTTTAACCAGTTTGAGCCTGTGTCTCTTATCCACCTTAAGGAGATCATTGGACAGACGAAATTATCAGTATGGCCTCCGGCATCGTACTGAGATAGTTTAAACATGCAGTAGTGCAATGGCTCATCAAAAAATCCAACCTGGATACTTCAGCCCTCTCTAGGTCAATTTACAAGCTCCCCTTTCTCTCTTACCTAACTGCAATCATTTTTAGACATGCATGACATTCTCAAGCCACTTCAACCTGGTTTTAAGGACCTTCATAGCACAGCGTCTGCACTTTTAAATGTTTTTAATGATTTCTTATTAGTTAAGGACGCAGGGGAGGCTGCTTTTCTCACCCTTTTAGACCTCACTGCGGCATTTGATCAAAGTGTTTTCATTTTTTGTTTGGCGCATTGTGTGCATATGTTGAAAGACTGCGCGGTGGAACTCCAAGATGTCCTACGCTGCGCTCCGTGCCGCGGGCCGCTCATGGAGCTTGTGCGAGCTCTGTGCTCAAAGATGAACTTTGTTGAACTTTGACCGCTGCGCGCTGTGACGCATTGTCTCATGATCAATACACACAAGTCACCGAACCGGGCACAGAAAACGAAATGGAGGAAAACCTTATATTGTCCGTGTCTGAGTTCCCAGAGCTATATCACACAAGCGTAGAATCTTTTTGAATGCAAAATATACATTGTTGCTACTGACCGCGAGTCGAAGTGACAGGAGAGAGTTTTGAAAACCACGCCTACTCTTTGCCCAGAAGCCTCGCGGCGAGCACAGCAGCTTCAGTCTGTAACCAGCTTTAGCCTATTAAGGACCATATAAGCCACCACCATCATACCCATATCAAAGAAGGCATCTCCATCCTGCTTCAAAGACAACTGCCTTGTCGCACTGACCCCCATTATCATGAAGTGCTTTGAAAGGCTACTCCTGAAACACATTAAATCCATTTTTCCTCCGGCCCTGGATCCCTTTCAGTTTGTTTATTGGGCCAACAGGTGGACAGATGATGCAATCTCCTCTGCTCTCCATTCCACTCTCACCCACCTGGACACTAAAGACTCTCACATGAGAATGCTGTTCATAGACATTAGTTCAGCATTCAATACCATCTTTCCTCAACAGCTAATACAGAAACTGGACTGGCTGGGCCTGAACACCTCTCTCTGTAACTGGCTGCTGGACTTCCTGAGACCACCAGCAGAAAGACTATTGGCACCATCACACTGAGCACAGTAACCCCCCCAAGGATGTGTGCTCTGTCCCCTGCTTTCAGCTTGCTGACCCATGACAGTACACTAAACTACAGCACAAACCTCTTCATCTATGTTACTACTGAGGAGAGGGTGCACAGCACCAAAATCTTGAGGGTGCACATCACAGAGGACCTCTCCTGGTCAAAGACACAGCATCACCGGCAAAGAAAGCCCAACGCCTCTACTTCCTCTGCAAATTAGAGAGCTAGTGCCTTGCTACCAATCATGGCCACCTTCTTTTGAAGCACCATTGAAGTATCCTGTGTCACTGTGTGGTTTGGAAGCTGGACTGGCAACGCCTACAGTGCATATGTAATGCAGCAGGAAAGACAACTGGAGTCTCACTCCTAGACATGTACAACACCTGCCCAGCCCACATTGTGGGAGACCCCACCAACCCCCTGAACAGCCTATTAGAGAAGTATCCAGAGTCTATGTCTGCTCCAGGAGGAACAGCTTCATCCACCACTGTCTCCTCTGCCCCCAAGTCAAGACTATAACCACCATCATAGATATCCAGCACTAGCCCCCAAGAGTTACCGAAAAATTTAAAAAAAAAAAAAAACCCACACACACTCCTAGCCACATTCGCACTGCCTCATTTGTACATATTTAATTTTTGAAACTCAGTCTTACTCTGTCTACAATGACTTACAATGTTCATACACTCACTGTAGGTCTGAGGGGAACACAATTTCAATCCTTTGTGTCCTGAACACATGCCATAAGTGCCATTAAAAGACTGACTTGAACAGCAAATTGTACAAAATGACAAACCCAGCAGACAGCCAGTTCAAAATGTTTATTAGACATCAGTTTGATACATGGACGTCAGTAACTTGAGCACTACCAAGCAGCACCACACCTAAAATCCAGACCAGACGTAGGCAAAGCATACATTACTATAGTAAATTAAACTTTGAGCTTTTCAGTTTTAACAGAGTTACAATTAAGCCAGGTCTGGTTGCAGAATGCACTGATTTAACTGCTTTTGCTCAAAGTGTGCTTATCAAACAGGTATTCAGCCATCCTGTTATTGCCTGCATCCATCTTTGCGAGGTTGGTGACATGGTCACCAAGTTTCTTGATGGCTTCAACTTGCTCATTCAGGTAGTGAGTTTCCAGGAAGTCAC
>JABJVO010000093.1:33446742-33481337 GCA_026770805.1 Boulengeromyrus knoepffleri
AACTCAGACACGGACAATATATCACACAAGCGTAGAATCTTTTTGAATGCGAAATATACATCGTCGCTACTGACCGCGAGTCGAAATGACAGGAGAGAGTTTTGAAAACCACACCTACTCTTTGAGCAGAAGCCCCGCGCGAGCACAGCGCGTTGAGCGGACGCCGCTGTTTTTTTGAATGGGGCGCGCACAGCGCATGCCGCGTTTGTTCAGCTTTAGGCTATTAAGGTAGGGTTGGAATGAAAACATTCTGGCAGGGGGGCGCCAGGAACGGAATTGAGAACCACTGCTTTAACATAATCAGCTGGATTTTATATTGTTTCATCTGCACAAATAGCACTTTTGATAGTATCTCCTGTGTAAAAGGATTTGGTATGTCTGTGAATACAGACACACTAAGTGGAGAAACACAAGAATGACTTCAATGACGGATTGACTGGCCCATGCTACAAGTGTAGAAGAGGTATCTCAAGGTCTGGACCCTGAGGAAAATTAATCTAGCTGAATGATGGATGGAAATCTATAAATATCAATACATACACATGTACCTGAAATACTCTGAAAGAGCCACTGATTGGGAACCTTTCTGCAAACTCTGCAAACCAGTATTTCAATCTGTGGCTCCCAGACAGTGGAATCATCTTTCACCACCACTGAGATTGGTGCAATCGATCGAGCAGTTTAAGGCCCAGCTAAAGACTTACCAATTTAAACAAGTATTTGTATAGATTCTGTTAAATTATCCTTTTTAATTTCATATTCTGTATTTTAACCTCTTTGACATTTTATTTATCCAATTTTATTATTCAGCGCTTTGTGACGCCTGTCTCTGAAAAGTGCTTTATAAATAAAGTTACTTACTCACTTCTTAAAGAATAACATGCATTATGCACAATATGACTCAACAACCACATTTGTGTGTAAATGAGGATGATTTTGTGCTTGATAGAAGAGTATTAAAACCAGCATGAAAAAATGTCAGTAGGGCTTTGTTTGTGACCCTCTTACACTTCCACGACATGGGACAGATCTCACTATTTCAGCCTTCATAGCATCTGGAGAAAAATCCAGCATCTTAGAATCCATCTACAGTGTTAATGGTCCATTTGTGATGTTTTGATAATATTACTTTAGAGCAAGGCTGTGACAATGGTTTGACTATACTGCAGGGGTGGCCAATCTTAGCTGCAAAGGGCCGGTGTGTATGCAGGTTTTTGGGATAACCTGTATAGGTCAGCTGTTCAAACCCAGGTGTGAGGACTCTTCAGCCAGTCAGTCCTCTAATTAGTAATCTAATTAGGGAGTTGCAGCGAAAACCCGCACACACACCGGCCCTTTGCGGGTAAGATTGGCCACGCCTGCTATACTGGAAACAATTTCTTCATGTCTAGCAAAAGTGAGATTGTCTAGTCATTTTTACATTTACACATTAAAGGCCGATCTTGTTAATAAAGAGCACACATTTCCAACATAATGTCAATTAAACAGAGTGCACAGGGGCTAATTGAGTTTGCCTTTAAAAAGGTTGTTTGGAAATTAACTAATAAACAGACACGCAAGTGGACAAATACAGGAATGATTTCAATGAAGAATTGACAGGCCCATGCTACAGGTATGGAATAGGAATCCATCCATCCACTCTGCAAAACTGCATGGCCTATTCAGGGTTGTGGGGGGGTCTACAGCCTATGGGTGTAAGGCAGGGAACAACCCAGGATGGGGTGCCATCTGACCACAGGGCAGACTCAAACATCATTCACACATACAGATAATTTGGCAACTCCAACTAACCTCAGCATATTTTTGGACTGTGGGGGGAAACCAGAGGATGTCCCATAATGACATAGGGAGAACACACATGGAGCCCTAGCAGAAACTTGAACCCAGATCCCAGAAGTGTGAGGTCAGTGTGCTACCCATTGCACCACCATGCCCTGCAAGGACAGGAAAATCAATTATAATTTTACATACTGGCATTCTAATTAAACTACATAGTATTGTGATTTTTGGTGGATTTTAAAAACTTGCATTATTGTACTTCATTTCAGGGTTGTAATAGAATTGACTGACTGACTAAAAACTGTAGCAAATCTTATTGAATTAATCATAAGAACAGTGAATGGTTCTTTGGTGGAAGATTGCTGCTATGTAACTCAAAGCTGAAAACATGCTTTATGATCACCAGCATTGACACTCCCCTGCCTCCTGGCCAATGGGGATCTCAGGAAACATAGAAAACACTGTGGTTATTAGTGATATTATTACCTTCTTTGACATTCTGTATGTATGTCCATCACAGTACATATTGTACATCCACCACCCACTTCTCAATCCTGTGTGACTTCAGAGTACCCAGAGTGCCCATCTGCTTCAAGCAAAGGTCTCCCTGGCAACTCATTACAGGAAACTACGGCGGTGTCTTAACTTTAGAAAAGTACTGAGAGAACAGTTTTCTCCGATTGCCAAAGGAAAAATGAAATGAAGAATAAGCAACCATTCAATAGAATTCTAGGAGCTCAGTGATAGTGTCCTAGCAGTGGCCAGAGTTGGTCAGTTGATTGAGGGAAAAAATACTTGGAATTGCAGTAGAAATGTCGGCATCAGCGAATAATATATATGTCTTTGTAAATACATTTAAATTTTAGTTGGAACTAAAAATGCATTTAATTTTTTTTCATATTTGTTTGTTAAACAATTACAGGTTTCTCCCTCATGAGGGCTCTCTGTTCTTTTTGAAATCTGAGTGTTTTCATTTTAGAATATCCCTCTTCTTCCAATTGGACTCACTTTATATGATGACAAATGCTGTTCAGCTCAGATCCACCTGTCTTTGTTGAATTGAGCTCATATCAATTCATCCCCTCTGTCCCACAATCACAGACTTTGCTGCTTGGATATGTTAAGGAAAGGGGTCACAGGTCATGCCACTTGTCCCCCTTTTCTGCGAATGCAGTGAATAAAGTCTAGATCAAATATTTATTTTTTAATTCTTGGAAATTATTCAAGGACGATATTCTACTTTCTGTTTCTCTGGTCCATTTTCCCCATTTTTCTTTGAATTTGACAAGGCCATGCAGTGCTCAGGAATAGCTAAACACTGAACTGGCAAATTTGAGAAAATGACAGTGAGAGAGAGAGTAAAGAGAGAGATTAGCACGTTCATTTAAAGTTACATCACTGCCCTTTGAAAGATGACACATCAGAGACCTGCTCGCACCCGGTTCATACTTCATATGAATTAAAACACCCTTCTTTAAAAGTGACTTAATCCACAACCTGTTCTTGGCTCTGTTTGCAAAAAGGTTCATGTATATCTCAAGGCAGATCTTTGCATTTCTCCATCAGCTTGTTGCGCATCTCTTGGATTTAACAACAAGAGTTTTGCAGTTTTTTATGCTTAGATATATATCTGGGCAAGATGGATAGTCAGCTTTGAGTTGGTTTTGTAATTAAAGGAATTTTTTTTTTAGCTTCTTCTTTAGACATGACTGTAACATTGCAGGTAATCACAGCATATTTACACCTCTGAGTGAATTTGTCACACAATGGATACAAGAAACCTACTGATCAGATCAGATGGATCTTTTTAAGGTTTCTTTTTCTTAGTGCTTTAAATATGATCATGATATCAGCAATAGCCATGACTATTAATTGCCTCGAGATTAAATGTTTTACACTTGATCCATCGGTGTAGCTGGGGTGGGGTAAGTCAGCGAGCCTTCACCTGGATAAGCATTGAATGAAATTAATGGACAGGCCGATGATTTTATATTTGTAAGTAAGCAGCTCCAATATATCACGCTGCTATAGCTTTGTTTGGATTTCTCTGTTTGGTCTGGAATGATTGAAGTCCTGAGTAAGCCCTCCTGGTTTCTGTGCAGTGTGGTTCATCCGTACAGTAAACTGGATTTGAAACAGGCTTAGATAGGATGTCCAGCCCCATGGGATGTGTCTTCAAAAGTCTTGGCAGCCATCAGGTGAGGGAGTTTGTTCAAGCTGCTGCATTTTTTGGTTTAAATACAGTTGTGCAGAATGCTACATTTGAAGTCACTTTCAGATGATTTTATTGTGAGGCTGCATGGTTAATTTCTCTGGAGAGCTTGCTATTTGTCTTGAAAGCCAGTGAAACCTCTTCATTTCGAATGGAGCTGACTTTTTTGAACTTTTAATTTGAACTCATTACAAAGATTGGTCAGGTTGTTTTGACACGTGATGAGGGGTGATGCGAAGATTTAGATTAGAGAGAGAGATACTGTATTGAAAGGGTTGAGCACAGAATACTTGGATGATTAATAAGGCTTCATCAGTGGTCATGCTTCCTGAGAACAGGGGCAGCATGCCATGCTTATATGAAGACACAGCACAGATGGGCACTGAGTTGCATAGAATCCATTAAAAACTGTTGTCAGTCTTGACTCGTCTTCCCCTTGATTTACATTACTTTGGCTTTTAAAAAGTCTATTTTTGTTACTTTTTTATAATATTCATAGATATATTCACATCTCAATTCTACTGAAAAGTGCTGTGATATACGTGTTCATTGAAAAGCCCCTTTGAATTTTAAATGTAAAATGCATTGACATTTTCTTGATGTACGAATACTCGTACTATGGTCTATTTACATGCAGATAAAGGGAAAAGAAATATCTAATGTTATAGCAAATAATTACACTGCTTCAGTGTTCTATAGCCATGGTGATCCTGCTGAAATTAGCTGGACTTGGCATAGCTAGGGTCCTGCTTATACCTCTTCCTCTGTGTGCTGTGTTAGTTTGCAGTGTATACTTTAAGCTCTCAGCAAAGATACTATCTACAGAGTCTTGTTGAAGGACTTTAGGCTTGTTTTGTCACGAAATGATATGTCAGTCTGTTGACAGCCAACAAACGCTACGCCGAGTTAGCAGAAATGCTACAAAGTCAATAGTGTTGCTTCAGGCTCTTAGTATTCTTATATATATATTGATTTTATGCCCAGTGAAACAGCTTAGCTGCTGCTCTGGCTGTGACTATCAGCCAGCCAAGGTGCAATGCAACAAGGAGTCGCTTTTTTGTTGCGTTTTTACATTGCTCACTTAGTTAAGTGTCATTCTATCAGTTGATTGAAGCTGGACACTTGCTTTGATTAAAAGATGAAGACCTGGCCTTATTTTCCCTCTCTTCGCAGTCTTCTTCTCACATTCCCCATGTTCCCGTCTCTCCATCTGCATCAAAATCATCTTCACTTGGCTCAGTCCAAGAATTCACAATTAAGTGATTCATGATTTACTTTTCTTCTTTACAGAAAAAGGGATATTTAGAAACTCAACACTGTAAAACAGAACAATTGAACAAGTTAGAGACTAAGAAGGAACTGACGATGAATGAACATTCACTAATTATACTCAAAATTATTTCTGCTTACAGGCTGCATTCATGTAACTTACATACATTACATAAATATTTAAGACTAAAAATAGCCAGAAACAGGTTTATTTAGTCCTCACGAACATTTTGATGACCTTGATGAATGTCCATCATGTCCGAAATGTTCATACTTTAAAAAGGTTCCGAGGACTGGCTTGGTACCTGTTTACTAAGTAACAGACATTTTTAAGACTGGGTATCCTCAGATACCACCATAAACACCTCAGAAAACGCTGCATAGGAATCTAAGAACTTAATTTTATTTTTGGCTTTTAGTTTTACATTGAGGGAAGCACATCATCACATTCAATATAACATTCGTTCTTCCTTTAAATTTCTTTTACAGCGGAGCAGTTATTGTCCTTAACAGTTTTTTGACATTGTTCTGATTTGTGTTCCAATAAACATAATAAAATGAAAATACTAAATAGAATCACACAACCTCCCAGGCACCTTCATGACTGTGAGTAATAATATAAAATAAAAGGATCAGCAATAATAAATACTAACTCATTCATCAACTCAAAGTAAAAGCTGTACTTAAATGTTTGTGCTCATGCACTATCCATTGCCTTCTGTACTCATAATAAAAATCATAATTCCCCATATTAAATAATAGCTATGCATATGTAAATATATCTATAACAAAACACAATGTGTGCACACAAAATAAAAATTACAATAGAATATATATTGCATGTCAGTCCTAAGCAGAACTAGTTGAAATAATAACAGTAGATGGATACATAGAATGCAAAAAACACTGTACATTAATAAGACACAGAACATCACATACAGAGATGTATAAGAATGTAGGTGAACAATGAAGGCCGTAGCATTAAGTTTCCTTTATTATTTCGTTTTCTGTATTCTCAAAACATTTTTGCTAATTCAGTATTGTTGCTTAGTTTGACATCCAGTCACTCTTTAAGAAATGTGTTGGGTTTGCAAATAATTAAAAATATCTCCGTATTATTTTATTGCCTGTCCATTTAGTTTTTCATACACTTGTTATTGTTTTAAATCTCTCATATCCCAACAGTCAGAAGATTTCTTTCCTTTCCATTCAGTTAGTGATTTGTTTAAGCAATAGAGAAGCGATATGGTAATGTAATTATTAAACGGCTTAATACTAAAATGTAGACAAAGTAAATTTAAGAACATAAAGGAAAAAAATATCAAATGATGACTAAATAAGTCACTCTGCTCACATTGTGCATGTGTTTACAGATACTTATGGAATAGGATCTGTGTGATGCTTAGATGGGTATTCCGTGGTTTTATAGAGAAACTGCTGTGTTTTTAATTTTTTTTTTCAAAAATAACACCAAAGTGACATTCTGCTTTTGATTGCCACAGGTATTTAAAGGGGTAATTTGATTTTCAGAGCTTCTCTATGCCAGTGTTTGGGAATGCTGTAGGTATGTAGAGCTTTGTAACATCAGATGAACTGAGTGTGATTTTGTTTTTGGCGTGTCTGGAAAAAAACACAAAAATAAAGGGTTTTCTTCTACTTTTTACTTCAAAAATTTTAACAAGTCATTAAACAGTCAATAGATCTATTAAAATTGCATAATATTTAAGATCCTGAACAATTAAATAGCTTGAATGAACTACAACTTATTTGCATGTTTTTATTTGAGGGAAACAAACTAGCCAAATCAAGCAAGGGCAATAAACTTACTTTAACCTTTAGTAAACATGACTTTTTTGCCTCTACTTTTAACATGTCAATACAATCCAATTACTCGATCCCCATGACCAGTGTTAAACAACCCTGATGTAGTTTTGCACATATTAATGCAATCATGAGGCAACACATAAGTCTAAAACTGCAAAATAGATGTCGATTCGTGGAACTCTAAATATCATTATATGATAATCTCACAGACCAAAAGGTGATTTCTTTTTGTAAGGTGGATGAAACTCTCCATGACATCATAACTCTAACTGCCATTCCTACCTCATGCTGTCCTATGTTACCTGAGATTCTCTGCCGAGCACCTCAGCTGAAAATGAATTGTTGGGTGAATGGATGTAAATTAAGGGCTTGATGAACAGATGAAGTTTGTCACATTTTAAACTCTCCTAACAACAAAGAAAAAATATCTGTTGAGTGAAACATTTGAACTTAAGATGCTTTCTACATTTTTGAAGTGATTTTCATATTGATTTTTTTGTCATTCTCAGATGCCTGTCTGTTCATATCTGTCCTTACATACCTAGCCTTTCTAATCAATCAACACATTAAATATTGTCAACATTTTTTGAAACAAAAGTGAAAAGTGCCAAGAACCTGTGTCAGCTGGGTTAGAATTCTAACAAATAATAATAACAATGGGTCTCATTCACCAACCGTTCTTACGAACAAATTTGTTCTTAAACCCCACGTACGCACTTTTTTACAAACATTCTGACATTCACCAATGTTTCCTTATCTGAATTTGTTCTTGGCTAAGAACAGAATCTACGCACACTCAAGACCATTCGTATACACATTTGAGTAATGATAGTTTGTTCAAAATAATCGGTTATAGCAGTTTTGTTCATTCTACAGTTCATAAAATGATAGTATTTTAATAATTTATAAAAGTAAAATATAAAAAATAATTTTAAAGTGTAAAAATTATTTTCATGGTAGTAACGGCGATCATGCGGATTATAAATAGGTCAGAATCTTTGTAAAAAAGTGTGTACGTGGGGTTTAAGAACAAATTTGTTCATAAGAACGGTTGGTGAATGAGGCCCAATGTTTTTTCCTGATTTAGTTGTGAACTACAAACTTGGGTGTTTTGGAAGCGCAAAGCAAGGCAGTGTAGTTAAATGACTCTTCGCTCTCCAAACAAAAGATGTTTCCATTCAGCCATAACAAAAATGAATATAGAAGTACAAACATTTGTGGATCACTTATCTTTACGGAAGTATTACTTTTTTCTAATATTCTTTGAGCTTGTTCTGTTATTTCATGCAGGTAAATGAATCAACAACATTTTGTCTCCTGCATAGGTCTGTATGGTTTGTTTTTTCTTTCATTATCTTTCTAATGCTTGAAGATGGCTAATTTTACAGTGTTAACTTACTATCAGGACTAAAGGTAAATCAGTGGCAGGTTAATTCAGCTAACCTATATCTGGGGAGGGAAAATATTGTATTCATTAGTTTTGCGTTCCTAAAACTGAGTCTTGGCAATGTTGTTATTTAAGCATTTACAGGACATCAGCTACATAGTTAAGTAAATAAGCTATGAATATCATTAAAGTTCTATTTACATATTACCACCATTTCCTGGATGCCTGAATTTTGAAGAAATGAAACAGAAAAGACAGAAAATTAAATTAAGAGATATTTTAGTTTCAGAATTAACTCATAGGGACATGGTTAAAATTAAGTGTATTTTTTAAGCGAACTTCAAACACTTGTAAAAAATATATTATTTATTGTTATTAATTCTACCCAAACTGAAACTGATTTATTGTGTGGAAGGAAAATTGGACATTGGTAGGCCTGGGAGGGGAGATATTGGGTCTGTTATGTCTTAGGCCTTAGGCAAGAAGAGATTGTTTTGAATACTGTGTGACCTCGCATCGTCATAGCTGCCTGCGGTTAGTTCTGCAGACCCTGAAGAAAGATCAGACCTTAAAGAGACAGACTGCGGAGCAAAGGGGGGGGGGGAGAAACCACCTGCAGGAAGAGATACGAAGCTGCCCCAACTGGTACACAAAGAGTTATAGTTATAAAATAGTCACAGTAGACAATATACAATATATTATGCGGTAGTGCAAATGTATAAGTAATTGTTATATTAATCATACTAATCATATGTTTACCATGTATTTGTAGTGATTCAATGACAATACATCAGTGTTAATCATTAATCAATGGAACGCCCAAACATTAACAGTGATTCAAAGTCATATAATGAATATCTATATACATATCTCAAGTAGAGTCTAGAAGTTGAGACAGATTCCGGTAAATTGAGCAAGATGGGTGGATTTTACCTCGCTACCAAGGTGAACCAATAGAGCAGGAAAATTGTGTTTGTTATACGTTTAAGCTTGGTTTGTTGGTGTTTTGTGACCAATCAGGACTTAGAAGTCCTTATAGGGAATTAGGAGTTATGGTTTATCAACTGGTTGCTCTTTGTGCTCAGGGTGACTTGGTACCGAGTGCCAGATTGTGACGGGAGCACTTTGCTGGATTGCTCGAATAGAAGAGATTACAGCCACTGCTCTACTTACGAAACTTTCAGACATACGAACAAAGAGGACTGCAAGTCCAAATTGCGTTCATTGGGCTCCCGTTTCCTGTCTACAATATCAATTTCTTTTTCTGTGCGCCAAACAACTTCTGGCCACTAATCCCACCACGCAACAGCATAGCATGTGTACTCCCAGCATCCTAGTTCTTTGTACTTGCGTATACCCTTAAAATGATGTTGAATAACGACATACGAACATTTTAAGTTACGAATGGCCATTCGGAACGTATCTCATTCATAAGTAGAGGAGCGTCTGTACTTTACTCACCAAACTGAGTGGTCCAGAGTTTTATTCTAAGTTGTTCAACTAGAGTTATCAGAGAGGTTGATTTATAATTTTCCTACTACAGCTGATCAGTAGACGTTTGACAAAAAATCCTTGCTTTTCTAATCTATGAAGTATATGAATAATATTTTATATAAACACTGCATTTTGCAAGCACAAACAGGCTATATTGTAGGTCTGTTTCCACCATTATCTGGCACATAAAACATCTTTGTTTAACAGTGTAATGATGGACTTTTCAGCTATAGCTCCAACATTTTAATGAGTAACCCATTTTCACATTTATATATATTTGCATTATATATATGTGTGTGTGTGTATGTATGTATGTATATATATATATATATATATATATATATAACAATTCTGATAACAATTAAGGAACAGCAAATAGCCAAGGTCTAGTGTCAGTATCTCCCTGCTCTAGACCCATTGCGTGTTTGCAAAAAAAAAAATGAGCCTGAAATGGAAGAAAGAGTGGTTAGGTTCAGAAGAATGGTGTTTTTGTGTTAGTGATCACAGTTACTGCTTCTGTTTGCATATATTTGTCACACATTGTTAGAATATGCATGATTGGAAAAAGATACACGCAAGCTATGACACATAGAACATTAATTTGTTATTGCTAGAACTGGATCCCCATGCACGTAGAAACCGGTACAATTTCAGATAAATATTCAGATAATATTTATGCCAAATATTGATCTTAACAGTCAGTTAAAACATAACTCTTTAGAAGGTAAGAGGCACAGGGATTTGGGGCCTAAATGATTAGTCAATAGGTCCTGTATTAGGGTAAATCATTCAAGCAAAGTTCAGTGAATAGACCCTGTGCCAACTCCAGTTCCCTCCATCCTTAATTCCTCAAAAAGTACATTAATAACCTTCAAATTATCTTTAGATAAAATCATACACATAGGTACACATACATATATTTCATACTGCAAGTGTAGTACAATAAATATTGCTTTGAAAACATAGCTTGTTAGTTTTTGTCACTCTAAATGGTTCTTCTAACCAATTGCCCAGACATTTGACATCTTGTAAAGGGCTCTACTTTCAACATGATATGTTTATTTTGATTACAGTATTTCAAAAGTGTCCTGAGCTTTTTTTCTCTCTGAAAATACAATTGAGCAATGTTGCCAGTGTGTACCCCAATGACATGTCATCCTACATGAAAATCACAAAGTTTAACATTTAAAATGTTCATGTAATATAGAATATTTTGTTTTACAAGGATTTAAACAGAACCAATCATTACAAAAACTTGAAACTGATTATGAAAGCAATAATTAAACATTGTCATATTGATATTATAAATATTTAACAGTACAAAACAACCAAACAATTACCAGACATGTATAGTAACTAAACATTACTTAATTTACCTCTGGACACATCTGCCAGTGAATCTGAGCAGCCTGCCAATTCTCTCCTTCTAGCCCAAGCCTATAGCTGCCAAAGGTCCTCTGATGATGAAACTTGATTGATGTTAATTCCCTGTCTTGAGGGTATGATACTGATTTTACAGGAGGCCATTAATCATGTTGTCCAGTTTAAAGCAGCAGCTGGAGGTGAGAAAGGACACCACAGCTTCTCTGATGCACAGCTTTCTCTGCAGTCTTGTTACCCGCATCCTCAATGTGTTCCAGGAGTTAAAAACAAGGTAATCTAACACAATTCATTACTTTTTTAATTACTTCCTTTAGGGTATCAAAGTGCAACTTTACTCAGTTTATTTTTTCCTGAATTTGACAGAGGAATGAATTCAAACAGAAACCTATGCAGGAAAACATTTAAAAAGTAAACACACTTTCCAAATATTTGCATACTTGTATTTAGAATGCTACGTGGTTATATATTTCTATGAATATAAATATGATAAAATAAAGTTTACACTACTTATGACAGAATGCCTTATTATGATTAGTACTGTTATTATCAATTACCTAATGGATGAAAAATCTATACTTTCATTGATTTTGCACAATGCTACAAATTATATTTAGGTGTATATTATATATACTATATATATTGCATATCTGTACATATTAAATAGCAAATTCTTCTTTTTGTTGTACTAATTGGTTTCATTTAGTCAATTCAGAAGCTTTACATTATAGCATCTTTAGGATATGGAAAGTTGTAGTGAATTAAGCGATAAAAGGCGAAAAGTAGACCTACAATTGATAGCAACCGTTAGTCAAAAGCAGAGGAACCTCCAGTTCCTACAGGACCACAGTGTCTATGGGTCTTCATTTAGTTTTTAGCACTTAACCATTGATTGATGAAATGATTTGAAATGGGATTTCCACTACCCCAAGTTTAAAGTTCACCACATGCTGCATGAGAAAATCAGCTGCTTTTTGGAATTCCTAAGAAACTGGCAGGAAATGACTGGAATCAATCATTTTCATTTTAAACAGCAATCATAATCAAAGAAACATTGAAACCTTCAGATTGAGAATTCACTGAGTCCACTACGTGTCAAGCGACAACGAAAGCACAAGGAGTGGTCTTTGGCAGTGGGGGCAGATTTGGTGGGGGTAAGAACCCTTTGTTCTTCAAAAAGCCTCACATAAGTGCATTCACATTCTTTTCCTTTTGACTAGTCTTTACAGCCTCTCCATTAATCTTGATTTTCAAAAAGGTATTTTCTTAAAGTGAGCTACCTATATGATATAATTTAAGCTAATCAGATCTAGGAAAACTGCAATGAAATCCTGCAGCTCCTGAACACAGCAGTTCACAATAACAGTGGTAATATGCTAAACTTTGAAACCTGGTTGCCCAAGCTCCATTGTATAATATGGCCTTACTCTTAAGTGTAGGCCTACATGATATTTTTTTTATTGCTTTTAACTGGGTATAGTGTTGACTGTCAAATTATTTCAGACGTCACTTTTAAAAATGCGCTATAAGAAAAGGTGTAATTCTGTTATTCTATGGTGTCTTCATATGTAGGGCTTTGATATTACAAAGTGTACACATGGCTTACATCAGTAGCATTGTCCAAAATGTAAATATTGTACACTGCATATACTGTGAGCTTGCATTTATATGTATTATACTGGTAACAACTGCATTACGATAATCATCAGTATTGTGGATTGAAGCACTCTACTGAAGCATTTTCTATTGCAGGTGCTTTGCACATCCTTGTTCTTTTCCATCCCCTAACTTAAACACTGCGAATACAAGTGATTACCTATGATTTCTATATCAATTACTATTATCAGTATCATCATTACATTTGCATCATGCTTAGTTCTCTTGCTTGAGTGTCAGTCTGTATTGCTTTTGGCTGATCATCAGGAGCTCCCTCTCCTCTTCCAACTACCTGATGGACGGAATGGGAGAGCAGCACCGGCGCAGGGGCCCCGGGGCCTCGTATTGGGGACTGGTGGTCGGTGCGATTGGGTTGAGGCGAATGGAGGACCCAGTTATTCCTGAGATGTTGCTCATACTGTGGGATTTCTCATAGCCAGGAGCTATTGAGAGATTGTTTATGGAGGCGGGGAATGAGCCAGACCAATTAGCCAATGAAATGAGCCGGGCCAATTAGCCAATGGGAATGAGTCGGACCGATTGGCCAATGAGAATTGATTTTCATGGGTCAGAAATGCAACCCAGTGGTTGATTTCATTAATGCATTTGCCAGGTTAGTTGTCAAAATGAATAGATAATATTTTTGATTATATGTTAATTGTAGATGGAAGCAGATAATTTATGTGAAAAACAATCCATTTGATGTTGTTAGATATAATTTGTATTTTAGTTTACAAAAGCAGAGTGACCATATAGTGTGTAAGTTTATGAATAATAACAATTAGAAAGCAGTTTAACAATTACATAATGAGATAAATGTAATATTTTTTCAGCATGATTGCAAAAGCAAAATAACAAAACAAATTTAAAATTATATTGCAAGGGACAGACAAAGACAGACAGACAGACAGAGAGAGACAAGACAGGACAAAATAGGAAAATGAGAGTTATGAAATACGTAACTCAATCATTGACATAACAGTTAAAACTTTTTTTTGACCATTTTACTATATCATATACACACATAGACAGGTTTGTATTTATATCTTTGTGGGGACTCTCCATTCATTTTTATGGGGAGACCTCCAATCCTAACATGATGACCTTAACCCCTACCCAGCCCTAACCTTACTCATAAGTGACCAAACTTTTGCCATTTTTAGTTTTTTGATTGCATTCACAGATCTTTGTGGGAACCTGAAAAATGGTCCCCACAACATCAGAATGACAGGTCTTTATCACATTGTTGAGGAAATTTGGTCCCACAATGCAATACAAACCAAATCCACACACACAGTACTGTGCAAAATCTTAGGCAGTCAAAGAAAATGTTTAAAGCTATTCATCTTGGTAGTAATTGTACATTTTCCCAGAAAACACACAAACACATTTTAGCATTACAACATATACAGTAAGACCTCGGACATTCCTGATTTTACATTCCAGAACCCATCGTGAATGAGGAGGATTCACGGATGTTTGGTAGAGTCACTAAAAATGGTAATATGTACTTTTGTCTATAGTTTAAACCCTAAATATGCTCATATGCTCCCAAAACAATTTAATTTCATGTAAAAGACAGCTTAATACATTACCTTTAAAAACCAACCCTTTCATAGCAAATGCATCTCAAGATGGAAACCTGGGACGCATTTGCTATGTACGTAAACATTAGCACCTTTCAAGAAATTCAGGGACGTGCACAGGAATTTTAAGGGGCCATTGCTCTGACCAGAAAAAAGGGCACCCCCACCCCCCGAAAAAAAAAAAAAAAGACGGCAAGGCCCAACTGAATGTGAAAATTTGATCAATTATTGTATTTAAGATTATTGCTCTGTACATGGGCTGGATCAGTTGGATAACTCAATCTCAGCAAAAAATCCAATTCTGTATTCACTCTTCATCTCAGTATCCTCCCCTGTTGGCATCCTGTCCTGACCTTTTGTGTTGTCTCTCCTTTCCCTATTTTCTAAGTCTGTACTGTTCTAGTCTGGTCCTGGCTCTTTGTTGTACTTGGCTCATCATCTGTCCAATGTTAAAAACAACAACAACAACAATAATAATAATAGGTCCACTAGAAGCAGTAATATATTGTTGTCATTGTTGTTTTTGTTCTGCACAGGCAAGATCTTTGATAGTTCAAAAGTGCAAAGTTACTAATAACAATTAGTCTGAAATAAGTCTGAAAATATGGGCCTATTTCCCCATTTCACACCAAATAATGTAGGGATTGCCATTTCTATCACAATGTCTCTGTCTCACCGGATGGTTTGCTTGCTTGCAACCAACTCTGCAAGCATGCACTTGCTGCCTCTCTCTCCCCAAAATCCTCCTCTTTTCGGAAGGCATTCTAGCTTAGTGTAGCATGCAAACACCCAAAACAGCGATAGGATTTAGGCATTTTACCATTTTGAATAATACAATTAATGTAATGCATATCACAACAAAAATGATTACTTCCATCATTTATGCTTCTTGTTAAAACAAATGTTCTAGAATAACCATCAGCAGACGTGTACTTTTCCTACCAAAACATTTAGCATGTGAACCTTTCATGCTATTTGGTAACTGCCTGGTTCATTACGTGGGAAACTTGATGATTTTAACTCATTTCATAAAAAAAATGATTATAGTTCGTTGTCAATCATTTCTACAACGTCATTGTGTAATGGGCAGTTGCAAAATGCAGGCTCTGGCTGTAATGCCGCGGTTGCGTGCGACGCAGCTAAAAGGGGAACGGACCGGCTGAGCTTTCAGAAGCTAGGTCCACTCACTTTGCCTATAAGTTTATCGGGTGTAAGTGAATAGCTTGATGGCGAAGTAACTAGTCTCAGAATGAGTCTGTAACGTTAATGTTACTGCCATAAGCATTTCTCTTTACCTTACATGAAGCGTTTCGGGTGGCGTTTTTAAAAAATGCGCGGTTTGCCACCGTTAAGTAGGTGCGCAATGCAGGGGAATGGGCAGTTCAGGGAGCAGCGGTAAGCTGTTGAGCTGCTACTGTATGTGACTGAGCTCCACCCAGCGCGGCAAATTAAAAACCATTTTCCTGACGAAAATGACTTAAGCATTTTTTTTGCTCTTCGCACGGCGAAAGCTCGCGACAAAATATATATAATATTTTTTTCTAGGAGGGGCAGCTTGAGTCAAATAGAGCAGGCGGGCAGTTGCGCGGGCATAATTTGTGTGCGTTGAATTTACATTAACGTATACTCACTATTACAAAATGGTAAATTAACTATTTTCTAATATTTATGTAGCCATTTACGTTCCTGTCACGTACTGCCGGGGCACTGACCGGGGAAGCAGAGACAGCACGCAAGGAATCGGGGAACACGGGGTTTAATCAAAAGGAAAAGACAAGCAGGTCAACAGAACAGGCAGCAAACTCAAAAAGACGTTAATGACCGGACTCGGGAAACATACTTAAACACAGACTTAAATACACAGGACTACTGACAGCAACTGGAAACAGCGCTGATCACACGGGGATTCCACATGAGGTAGATGAGGGGGCGTGGCACACGGGAGGATCGGACGATCATGACAGTTCCAAAGGGAATAAACTTTGCGAATGGGATTCGCATCTTGTAAAGGTACAGTATATTATGTATATAAAAAGGAACGCAGATGTGCGAAAAAATCGCGGAGGCAAATATGTTCGGTTCGAATGAAATTTTCGCGGATCTGTGAATTTGCGAATCACAAAGCGCGAATGCACGAGGGCTTACTGTACAAATTAAGTGACAAAAATATTCAAGAATTTCATCTGCTCCCCAAAAAGTAACTGATATCCTGTTTAATGGCTAGATAAACTGTGCTTTGGTTCCCAAACCTTTCCTTAGGGGCACCCTAGTCATTCTATGTGCTCATTAAATTTCTCCATCAGCTCTAATTAATTAATTAGATTTGTTAAATAATTCAAAGGGGTATCAAATCAAATAAAAAAAAAAACTTTATTTGTCCCCTAGGGGTAATTTGTGGCACATAGAGCAGTGTTGCACAGACACAGAACCAGACATTAAAGAAATAGAACAAATAAAATAAAAATAAAGGATCAGAATAAAGTAATAATAAAAATAAAGAAAGAAGTAATAAATGGTTCTCAATATACTGTATACATAAGGTGCAAAATTGCAGTTGCAAGTAAGTAAATTAACAGGCTAACATAAGGTGCAAAAATGGGGAAGTCAATAGGTAGTGGGGAATTAGAATATTGATTAGGCAAACAAGGTGGGGTAGTGTTTGAGTCAAAAAATACATGGATGTAGTGGACGGTTGCTGCAAATACTGTGGTAATTTTAGGAGAGGTGTTGGAATGGCTCAGCTGACACATTTTGACAGACATAACATCATAGTTTTACACCAACATCATTCAAACTTCATTTTCTGTGACTGCCTAAGACTTTTGCACAGTACCGTACAGGAATGTATAAACATATTGTGACATTACTCTGGGTTCACATACAACCCAAAACAATATTATTAGTTACTTGATACTTGACATGCTATTATTTATAATATATGTGAAAACAGATCTTTAACGTAGTAATAAATTAATTGGTATTTTGGTATAATATTTCTTAAAGACCACAATCTGGTCTATATTTTTGACCTGATACAGGATATTGAAATTCTGCGGGAGAACCAAATCGAAATAGCTGCCTTCCTCTTACACACAGTCCTTCTTTCTCTATGAAATACCCAGACTACTTGAGTTAAATCCACCCTTTATGTTCAGCCTAAAGAGCATATGGCCTAGAGGTGATGCCAAGTTGACTACAATAGTTGATATACCATAAAGCCATAAAATAATGGCTGACATGTAACAAACCACTGCTGGGGTCTTACCCTACCAAAGTGCACATTGAGGTAAATCACACAGCATTACTACATTACTCTACAATGCTTTAAAAACATGGCTGTTAAAAATGGCAGATAAAAGCAAAGTCCATAAAATATTGATAGTTTTTCTTTCATATGCATATTTTTGAAGGACCCATGGCCAAGCTAAAGGGTGTGAAGATTTATTTTTATATTCTCTTTCTCTTTACTCTGGACCACCATCTCTGCACCAAATTCCCAGTTTTCCTATTATTCAATTGATGTTTTTTTTTCCTGGAAACTAGACGACTTGTTACAGATTGAGAAGCTGAAAAGAAGAAAAAAAGATGCATGTGGGCCTATTTCGAGGCCTCAGTAGGGAATGGATGTGTCATGTAATTATAAGGCTAGGCAATCCTGGACAGATAATCTTTGTTACGGGCAATTAGTCATGATATAAGCCAAACACACAAGGAGAAGATAAGAGAGACACCAAAAAAGTAACAGCCTTGCTTTAACGCTACATAGTAAAAGCTTTGCTATTGTGTTAAATTATACTCCTTTGTTACCATTCTTAATATATGACAAGAAACACTTAAATAAAGCTCTTTCACAAAAGCAAAACAGGCTGTGTAATGCAAGGAATGATTCCCTTCATGATTCCCTGTATCAATAATTAAGGTTTCATGACGTTAAGACTCTTCCATTTCCAAATTAAAACACCCATGTCCGATCAAGGCAGCGGTGCGTTTTGGCATCTGTAGGAGTTCAACTGAAAACACATCTTTGAAAACATTATATATTTAACGCATGAATAGATACTGAAAGGGTTAACCAAACAAAACTTGTGAAGTCATGCCTGCTTTACAGTAATTTATCAGAATGTCCATAGCTCTTAATATAAAAAGAAGAGATGTTCCTTAATGTTGTGAACATTCACCCCTGCTAAGGAATTATAATCATAGGCATTAATTGCTGGTTTTCTTCCTGTTTCTTTTAGATCCAATGAAGCCCCAAAAAGCCTTACAGATGGAAATGATTGATAGCATGATCTTCTATTGGTTTGCTCTCTTTTGGAAGCAGACGTTTGAAGCATGCTGAAGGTGCAGTAGAGGGTGGAGTTTGTGAGAATAGGAACATATACACAGCTCACAAGGCAGAGAATGAAATTAACAAATAATAATTAAGGTTTCATCATTCCTCATCCTAGTAAGTCACAGCATAATAGCGTTTAGCAGTGATTCAGTATGAAGTCAATTAAGACAACTGACATCTTCGAATGTACAGTGCATTGGCATTGTGACACAATGTTAATTAAGCTCTGCTGCTAAAGCATTAGAACTGTGACACAGGAGCTTCAAAAGATGAACCTGTCATGGGGAGAAGCAGAACATGCTGCAAAGGACCACATGCGATGGAGTGAGCTCACTGAAGCCTTATGTCCCACAAGGGACAAAGAGGATTGAGTTGAGTTGAGCTAAAGCATTACATTAATTAGGAAATAAACATGGCATTGGCATGAATATGTATATCAAATACAGATAACCAAAAGGGTCAAGCTCGAAAGACATAAAGCAATGAAGCCATTTCAGCCATATCTCCATATTGAGTCATGAATCATTTTTAGACAGATGATTATTCTCCCTGATTCTTGCTAATAAAACAATGTTTAAACACAAGAACAAATTTATATTGCAGTTGAGGGAAAACCCAGTGGCACTGAGCAGCTCAGAAGCTAGGCACTGCCATTCCAATTACAACCATTTAATTATTATCTTAAGGCGCCATTATGTTAATGTGTTCAAAAACCCATTTTCCCATTTAAAGGCACCATCATACCACCCAAGAGTATAAAAAGCTGAATCCACCATTTTGCTAATGAATTATAGGAACACACTTCAAAGTAAAACCCTCCTAGAATAAAAAGGTTAATGCAATCTAACAGTCCAAATAAATCTGGGTAGTTAAAACAGAAAAAATGAGCTGTGACATATAGAGCATTGATCAAACTAAAGCTTTCCTCCTGCAGGTAAAACATATTCAAGACTATAATTAAAGCCTATTTGTGACTACAATGGCGATTTCCTTTAATATGTTGAAACAAATCATTGTAATACACATTTAGGAACTTGCTATGGAATGACAGACGTATTGCAAGCAATACAGCTTCCCTTTTCATAAAGATAAGGCCTGTTCAGTGTATAAAGTAGACATGATCCCACTGGTTCCTCTTCGTTGGTTCTTTCTCTTCTAGTATTGGAGGTTTGTAATTATGGACATGCCTTTATTTATTTGAACAACAAAACAATGTATATGTGTTAAAACTTTATGGAGTATTTAATACAGGAACAAAAACTACTGAGAACTGAGAAGGAAACATAGTGTGCAAAATGGAAATGAAACTTGCCTTTAAATTTTAAAGGAAATGGGTTAGTTTCAATGGCAAAAATGTGTGAGTGAAGAAGTTCTCTCTGTACTTATCCCCATAGAAAAGGAATACCTACCTTTCATCAAATTTTTGTTACAATATGAGGACTGTACACGGAGCCTATGAATGGAATGGAAATGCATGTTAATATGATAACAGGCAAAAATAAGGGCAGAATGAAAATGAGTATTAATGTTGGACGCATAATGTTAGAGAATTATTCCTATACTACACAAAAAAATGAAATAACATTTAAAAGTTTACACATAAGGTATAGGTATTACTTCTGTGGGAGACTCTACATTTTACAGGTAAGAGGCTGATACCCACACTAAGCTGCTGCATCATACATTACATATTTCTGTTGTTGCTGATTCCTCCTGACAGCATTCCTGAGTTCAGTGGCTTTCTGCACTTCAGTTTCTCTGACTAGTAATAGATGTCAGATTTTAGGAAATCTAAATTACTTTTTGGTATTCGAAACTACAGTGCTCACAGAAAGTCTAGGGACACTTGCTAAATTCAGTAAGAATATTACAAATGTATTGATTTTATAACAAAAGTCATTACTTGTAATTATTTGATTTGACAAGCGTGAAGCAACTTCTCATTATTTGATTTGACAAGCGTGAAGCAACGATGCTAATCACTGCATCACCACACCATCCTCAAGTCAACACATATTATTAAAAAAACAATAGCGACATTGAATAATTAAGAAAAGTGAGAAAGTTCCGCTATAAAACTAAAAGCTGAAAAAAACTGCCATGTCAACAAGACCTTTCGTACCCGTGCCATTTTCACTGCATTCTTAAGATTCAAGATGTCATTTTATGTATAGTATTTTTATATAAGCGATTAAAGTTAGCAACTTGGGAAAAAGGTTTCTAGTTAGTATCAGTTAATAATATACAGAAATTTCAGCACAGGTTGCTGCTGGAGGTCAGGAAGATTTCCACTGGAGTCAATATGGGAGAGGATCAGCTACTGCCGTTACACTTCTAGTCATCAAAAGACTCAACCTGTGGCTGGATTTGGAAATGTATTTTACTTTATTTTACTAATGCAGGAGACGACTTGTGGGACACAGTTTGGGGGGATCGTCAAGGACGCACCCAAAAAGCTTCAGCTTCTGACTTGAGGTCTGCCAACGCCAATCACTCACCTCCAAGCTGCAGAGTCAGCCCATCAGAGTCGTCTGCAAGTCAGTGTTTTAGTCAGAGCCAGGAAGTGATTCAGTTGCCAAGAGTACCTTGGACAATTGCTTAAATGTTCATTTAGCACTATGGCAATGGAGCACCTGCTGCTCAGCTGGATGCTTTATTTACGATACAGACTACAGCACACAATGAAAGGCTCCATAAATAATAATTCACAAAGGCACCACCCACGCGAGCCACCTCTCAGGCGGCTGCCTGCTTGGTCTTTCATTTAGCTCCGGAGCTTTAGGTCACATTTAGCAGCCCCACCATAACGCGAGCAGCAGGGGGCGCCATACTGCCAGCCTCCTGGCCGCACTTCAGCAGCACTGATAAACATGCCTGGGGAGCTGGATGGCAGCAGCAGACCCTATGGTGCACAGTGCTGGAGGACTGACAGCAACAGCAGTGTGCTTTCAGGGAGATCTTTTATTATGAAGTACTATTATAGGGACCTTGGCATTGTAGGCTAATTTATTAAAAAATAAAAAATAAATAAACAAACAGGCTGCATCAAGATCAGTGACTTTTAACCCTGGGAAAGATAACAAATTCGTTTAAGCTGGAAAAAACATATTGCCCCATTTAAATGAAAGGATTGTACAAAACAACCATTTGATATAAGTCCAAAACCTGTTTTAGTCATCCAACAAGTAGGCAAATGTCACTTCCTGTATGAAATACTGGAATTCACAATTGAAACACGCAGTCACAGCAAATAAAAAAGGGGATGTTACTTTACCAGTGCAAATGTCACTGAAGAGGGAGAACAACAAAAAATAAACACAGGGCAGGATAAATAAAAAAGGCACAAACTGAATAAGGAAATGGGGATACGGTGTCATTTGTGACAATAGCCAACGCACAAACGTGTGATATGACACAACGTGAGAAGGAAGACAACAAGACAAAGCACATGGGAGAAGGTAAGACCCAGTGGTAGTGGTGTGGACAAGTCAACAGCCCCAAGACATTCAGCTGGACAGCACGGACATCCTTCAGATCTGCACAGCAGGGTGTCATACACAAAGCGTTCCTGTATTGTTTAATTCTAGCCCTAATCCATACTCCACATTTAATAATCAATACTGTATATACAATACCATGGATCCAAATAACAGAAATCTGGTTTTAAAAAGATTGTTGAAATTGTTTATAGTTTAAAAACATTCTTTTATTTTGAAACCAGGAAAGGCTTCTACTCTGGGTTATTACTAATCTGTCATCAGGCTGCAAGATTCCATGCAGTAATTCTGTTGTTTCAGCTATTTCTATAAAAATAAATATTTGGATATCTCAAAAGGCAGTGGAGGTAGGACATAGAGAAAGTTGAAGGACTTAAATAAGGTGTGCAATCAGTGTAGGTTGGTAGGATTATTTGTCATTCCAATTAAACCCATTATACTCAAAAAAATTTGTTCAGTAATTCACATACACATACATATATACCGTTATGATTTAATAGGCAAAACAAGCATGCACTTTTAATTATTGTTGGTCATTTTATTTCATAAGGATTGTGTGTATTTGTTGTGAAATTGGTCTCATATGTTCAGTGTACAACCCATAGTAAATATGAATACAGAAAGCATCAAGCACAAATGATTATGATGCATTAAAAATTTAAATCTCATGTCTTAGAATGTAGGTAAGCGAGAGTCAAGTGTTATTGTGCTTTTACCTTTATACACTATCATTTGGTCCAGCGTGAGGCTGACTTAGCATTGAGGTCCTGTGGTAATGGAGGATCCTCCAGCTCGAACCATTCCTCGCCCACAGGACGGCCAGGGTCACGACCAGCCACTGAGGGTTTATTGGGGGGAGCGTTGGGGTTGGAAGAGGGAATTGGGTTTGTTTTTGGAAAGTCCCAAGTGTGGCGGTAGTGGTGGGTGACAGAAGGTGAGATAACAGGGAGGGAGGTAAAAAAAAAAAAAGAGGTACGAAGAAGCAAATGATGGGGTGTGACCATCCAATAAAGTCAGAGAGACACATATTGGGTAGGCAGGCAGGGATGAGGAAACAGTGAGGATGAAGAAGCAAGTGATGGTAGGAGAACAAAAGTAGAAGAGAAAGGGAGCAGTGAGCAATAAAGGAATGTATAAATACATGCCAGAGAGATCTATCTATCTATCTATCTATCTATCTATCTATATCTATCTATCTATCTATCATTCATTTATAAAATTCTGACCAATTTTCAACAGAATGTTTCACTCTGGGGGCAATCTAAGTGAGTGTAATGCCTTCTCTTTTTGGAATTTTAAATCTGGGTGATAATTCAAATTACAAAAAAATTGGCAGCATTAATATGATTATCATTGTTGTTGTTAGCATTTTTTTTAGCATATTATTAGTACATACACTCTTTATACAATATTAGATAATAGTAAAAAGAATAATGATGTATTCACATAATATTATTCTCACTTTTGCAGTATGCATTTTAGTTTACTGCACATAGACTTTTTACTTTTTTTCTACACAAATGTTGCATATAAATGCATTCTATTTTCTAAGAAATACAGAACTACATGTTGTATAAAACGTGGCCCAGGAACTAACTTGGTCTTGCTCTTAATAATTTGCTCATGGAAAAGCTGATTATCTTTTATGACGTGCATAGCCCCAGGCAAACTTGTGACAGGTTCAGAGTTGGCCACCTTTAATGACTGTGGAATTAAATACAAAAGGAATATTATCAGAAATCTTAGCCAGAAGAATCTTCAGTGTTTGCTGGATTGAGCTGGTCCTTTGACAACACTGCAAACTTTTAAATCACAATTCCTTAGGAGTGTTATCCACTCCTGGACATTTCTGGACATTGTCAAGCCATAATGAATTAAATTATACTTATTAATTAATGGACAAGCAAGAACCACATGTATTAGATTCTAAATGGATTTTATTCAGCTGTCCCAATCAATACAATCTGTTATATACAAAATACATGGGAATAATGGAAATATATGACATACTGAGGAGCTACACCACTATAAAACTGAGTGACATAGAAAAAAATATGGATGGAATTTGGAGCAATGGAATGGCAAAGGGGAAGATATGCCTGTTTATGTACATCTTTTTAAAAGCCTATCCAATGGGCAGTGCTGAAATAGTTACTTTTAAAATGTAATAGGTGGCAGATTACTAGTTATCCTGTTAAAAATGTAATAAGCAATGTAACTATTTTGATATTTTGTTATCAAAGCAACCTAACTTATTACATTTGAGTACATTTTGATTACTTTTCTAACAAATGCTTTAAGCTGGGCAATAAAACTGAAAAGTCCCAAGTATTTGCTGGCCCACGTTGTCTGGAAATATGCCAAAAAAGCATTTCTCTATGGCAAAAAGATGTAAGGCAACAAACTGAATGTTATATTATACATATAATCAAAAAGAATATATTCAGATGTAACCCCTTTTGACGAATAACTAATTTAGTTACATATTTTTTCTCGGTAACTGTTACAAGCTACAGTTCCATTTATTCTTGTAATTTAATTACGTAACGCTGTTACATGTAACTAGTTACTGCCCAATGGGCCATGTTTCTGCATCACCGTAATCATGTGTGTCTGTAAACAGATGTGGGTGTATATTAGTGGCGTAAGGGCATCGTGGGCCCAACCTGCTTGTGTGTTGCGATGCTACGCACTGCATGTGTGGCACGAGCATGAACGCAGCTGTGTTAGGGCCCACAATCCTACCTTTCCTCACGTTTCCATCGGTGGCTCGGGTCTCCCCACTGCTGAGGAGGAAGCAGGCACGGTCATGCGGGCAGCGTTCGCGGTCGGCCCCGCCCCCTGCTGGGCTATTCTCCTGCGCATTGTTCGGGCATTCTTTATTAGCCTGGGCTGCGTTGGCAGCATCTCCATTCTGTTTGGAGTCTTGGTGAGAGAGAAGCGGTTGGGACACACGATGGATACACAGATAGATGGAGGATGAGAGAAGAGGAAGCAGGGGATACGATTAGTATGTCATAAGAGGTCAAGAAGGGGAAGGCACAGAGAGAAAGTGCACTGGAGTCATCAGCGGTGCCAGCCAAAGCCCATGTGAAGCCCTAGGAGTACCACCGGTGCCCCCCAGCTAAGTTGGTGCCCCTAAGGGAGATGGTGCCCTAGTAGACTGCCTATGTCACATAGAGGGTTGACCAGCACTGACACTTTGAAAGTAAATGGGAGTCAGCCTATTAGAAAGAATTACTGATGTTCTTTTTTGGCAACAATAGTAAGTTACAGTCACTGATACACATAGGAAGAGCCAAGGAAGGTCTAATATTGGGTAAGTGTAAGTTTTTTTTCCCCCAGATGTTTCCTTATAATTTGGGATAGTGTTTAATTTCCCTGCATAAAAATAACATAAGAGTAAGATGTGTCTCTCTGTGAGACTTTGAAACCATAATGAACCCATATATCCATTTCAGGTGTAGAGCTCAGACTGTCATTTACCAAATGTGAGCTGGAGATTGTGACCTTCTTCAGCCAACTGAGGGGAATTATGTTATTAGATGGCCTGAGTTCAGCACTTAGTGATGACAAAAGGCAGGTGGTCACGCAGTAGAAACCCTGAGGTTTGGCTGTGGTGGGCAGGGGTCCACCAACCTGCTAATGATCAAAGCTAACTTTTTGGTCAGCTGTGGCAAAGAAAATTAGTTTCTGCTCAGCAATTTACAGAACTGCTCACCGGAAGGAGAAAGTACACGCTAAATGGTTACCCTTTAGAAGTTTGCTAATGTAAGCCAGAGACCTACTGTTGCCTTTTCATCCATCATAAATACAGTGTTTCCAAACTGATCAGAGATGGAGAAGGCGTCAACAATCTGTCATACAGATTGGAGCAATGGAATGGCAAAGGGGAAGAGATGCCTAGAGAACATATGTACAAGCGATCTAGGTTAGAGCTGTACATATTCAATGCTTCTCATAAATTTCCAAACTTTTCTGGTATTCCCCCAGTGTCAAACTTTGATGACAGAGAAATTCTTCCAATACACGATGATATTGTGATAATAATTATTTTAGTAACAGCTTGTGATGAACAACTATAAAAACTTTACTTCTGAAAAGCATATTTCACATTGACACACTGACTGCATGAACATATTTTCATAAAAGGTTGCATTCCAAGTTATGTGTTTAAAAACTGATCAGTGCAATTCAGTAACAATGTCTGTGGAAGCAGAAAAATGTTTCGACTAAACAAGCAACTAAAATAGCAAAAACATTGTGAAAACCTCACAGCCTCTTACACTTGCTACAATAAATCTAAAGCTAAAAATAGTTCATAGACTGTTGATTGGATAAGTAGATCTGTCATCTCTAATTGAATAAATGGTTACTTAAAATGGACCCATAGAAGCAATTTTCGTCACTACATCATAAACATCCGGCTCCACATATAACTTGCAGACACTCCGACAGCAGTAAAACAAATGAATAATATTTTCCAGATTGATAAATCTTGTTTCCAGGTGAATAATGTTGAATAGTCCTAATATTGGATACCTAGTGGTAAGTATACCATTTAACAGACTTAATGCAAGCTAACTAGTAGCATTGACTTCAGCGCTAAAGTGAAGACTTTAATCGTTGTATATGCTTTAATCACCATAGTGCCAAAAAACTCACAACTCGCATCTGCCATCACAGGGTAGTTCGGGCTAGTCTGTGAGATCATGGTTTGTCTCAGGGAAGAGATGGATCACCAGCAGGCCCAAGAGGCCTCAGATCATATGGAGGAGACTTTTCCAGACTGGGTTGCCAGGGATACCCTGTTGCTATAGCAGGGCCTGCTCCCAGGAGTGTTCTCATCTAACATGTCTGCTGTACTAGTCACCTCAGCATGGTCAAGGCCTCCACTCCAACCTATCCTCATCAGCCTATTGGCTGCTCTGCGGGGACCGACCTTCTTGGAGCCAATGAGCATCTTTCTCCTTCAGGACACAATACAACTGACAAGGACCACTTTGTGAAAGAGATGTTTACATATATAGTTTATATTTATGTTTAAAATAATAATTTCACATTTGCATAGTAAAGTGTTGAGTACCTTTTACACCGAGAGTATAATACAATTTATCATACATAAAGTGCACGTCATTTAAAATAATTCTGCACTGCATGGTTAAACTGCATGTTTGAAGTAAAGTACTAAAAAGTGCAGACTCTTCTGATGTGATCTACAGGCTTGGCTTGGTTCCAAGCTGGAGACAAGTTGAGACCCGAATAAAATGTTTAGCCCACTTTTCCCAGAATACCCAGCTGAAGGAAACTTCACCAACTGGTGACATATGATATGATGTCCCAGAATCTCCTAATCCATCTATTCATGCACCTTCCACTCCCATTTCCAGTAGAGGGGCTCAGGGGCACCTGACGTCTAGCCCAGGCAGTGTGGGGCATAAGACTAGACAAGACCAGTCCTCCGCAGGAAGCATTTCATAATGCATTCACAAAAAAGTAGACTATTTTTATCTGCTCTAATAGGGGTCAAATGAAGACAATTATTTTGAGGTCATTACCTAATTTCATCTAGCAATGTAAGACAACAGCGACGTTCACACCAACAATCTTTGAAATACCTACGTCGTGTGTGTGTGTGTGTGTGTGTGTGTGTGTGTGAGTGTGTGGGTTTCTTTTATATTGTGGGGACATTTTCCCAGTCTCCACAAGGGTAACCTCAATTTTATAAAATTACATGAATGTAAAATTACATGAATCAAAAATGAAATAGCCAAATGTCTAGTATTTTGTTTGGTTGTTTACAGTTACATTTTAGGCCTGGGTAAGGAGGGTTTAATGGAGAGTCCCCACAAAGATATGAATATTAACAACGTGCTTGTGTGTGTTTTTGTGCGTGTGTTAATCCACAAAGTTAATCATAAAGCTCCTTAAATTAAAATTAATGTGTGCAAAGAAACAATTTTTGTGATAAAATTATTAAATTTACACCAGACAACACTGCCCTAACAGGCAAAACATAGTGACTATGCTAACACCCGTGTGTGTAGTAGCTAGCTAAATGACAGTGTATTCAAACTCAAGCATAACCAAACTAAGATGTTTTGTCACAAGATAAAACAGAGCCCAATAGACCCCTTTTGATAAAATAAGCAGTTGCTGTTTTGCCTCTGCATGGCAGAATGTACCAAATGTGTGAAATATGAGTTAAAAGCTGTCATCCTTGCTAGCCACATTATTAGGTAGCAATCAAACTCAACAATCGTCTTGCTAAAGCTCTTGAGGAAAAACTGAGCCCCTCACAATGCTGTTGATTGAAGCTTTTGAAGCTAGCTATAAACAAAATGGATCCACTGCTCTTTCCTCATCACCCCTTGGAGTTGACTTCTGAAAAAAAAATATATTCAGGATTTTATTAGTATTTAACTTTTTTGAACGCTGAAGATTTGTTGTCATGTATTTTCAAAGTTAATTCAACCAATCTATCAATCAAACAATGTTTTATTTGTCACATACAATTAAACCCAGTACAACGTGTAGTGAAATGCCTGGTTGCCTAACTCCAAGACTGTGATAACAGGAGACATAAGGATGGAGACAAATCATTAAAAAATAAACATTGAACAATAATCATAAATAATCAGAGCATGTTTTTTTTTCTATTCAACTGGGAAAAGTTTAATATGAATAGCAATTTTAAATCATCTCTTGCATTACACCCAATGAAGATTATTTAAATACACTTCATGTCTGAATTGGAAGCCAGATATAACAGAACCGAAGCAATTGCCTAACAAGTTAGCTACTACAGAAAAGCGCTGATATATCTTAACAATTACCCAACAATTTCATATATATTTTTAACTTGCAAAATAATTACAATAAAATGGAAGCTATTTAACAATTACGTTTTTTAACAATATACCCAGACACTGTTATTCATGTTGACATATTATTTTTAATTGATGTATCATTCTAATTGATGAGGTACTTTCATGCCCTGTAAGAAGATGTGTCTGATACAGATAAAAATCAGGAGTGGTCACAAAGCAAAACATTTTTGTTGGTGTGAGCAGACATCAGCAGTTAGAGGTCTCATGAGGCTTAACTGCAGACAGGCCAAATCCCCTGGAAGACTCAGGAGTCAGAAAGGAATTCCAGCTCCCAGACACCTTGAAATAAGTGACACCCTTAAAGATCACAGAGCCAATGGGAGAGTCCCAATTGGCCTAAACTTTTCTTCTCTTCTACTTCGATTTTGTCATGTTAGGATGTCTCAATCACTGGTTCTTTCTTTATACAAGTAATAATTTGTACATAGTTAAACCAGTTTTTAGTATGGCTTTACAACATGCTATTTTTACATTTTTTTAATCGATTGTAGAGGGCGCAATTTAAATCAATTTACACTACCAGTCAAAAGTTTTTGCACACACTGAGATTTTCTACATTTGCATGTTACTCAATTAACATTTACTCAAAATACACTTAATATTCTTTGGAAATAAATAAGTTTACAGTATGTTTACCATAAGAGTACCTTTATTAGCAAGAAAATGTTATATCTTTGATTAATCAAAGTAACCTCCTCTAGCAGTTATAAAAGCAGAGAAAATGCGAGGCATTCTTTCTACAAGGGACATTAAATACTGCTGTTTCATGGGATGAAATAGTTAACTAGTGCATTTAAAGTTAAAGGACAGCCTAGAATTTGATTACGCCATCACCACACAACCAACTAATAGGATGTCAGACATGCACTGTTACATACTCTTTCCATGTTATAAAGGAAACTTGTTTTATTTGACACATATTTGACTATAGTTTCCAATGCTTGATAAGAATAAAAAATCTGCAGCCTATGAAATAAATGGAAAAGTGGTAGAAACCTGTGGTGTGAAAAAACTTTTGACTGGTAGTGTACATTGAAAAATAGTGAACAAAACTGTAAAAGTATAAGCATATCGAAAGCAAATGGAAGCACCTGAAGTATATTTTCAATTAATTTTGTGAATGTGTCACACAAAATTTAGTAAGGTATAGTATACATATACAAAGCATTTTCAGATATGAATATATGCTACCTATTGTCCGTTTACCCTTGTCCACCTATGCTACACCATACTTTGAAAGTTTGTTTTGTTCAGTGTGTTTTTCACACTATGGCAATAGACAAATCTGATACTCTATCAGGCTTCAATTGATTGTTTGTTTTTCAGGTTCATGTTCCTGTTTATTTTCTAATAATATTTGTCCTGCAAAATCAGAATTGTGTTCTTTTAAAAAGAAATCAAATACAGAGAAGAGTACAACCAACTTTGATTTCATATAATGAACACAGATTTTTCTAATATTTATTGTTTTCTCACATAAGTGGTGTTAACTGAGCATTTATTGTACTAAAATTCACCGGAAGTCTGCCTCTTTTAAGTTCCCTTTGTTTTAATAAAAGGAAATTGAAAAAGTAGGCTCTGACTAAAAGCTGCTGAAATGTTTTAATAATAGCACTGTTAGATCTGATTGCTGAAGTGACAAACTAATGCAAACTGGACCTTTACAAAAATACATCAAATCACTGTGCACATCAAATGAATGTATTCTCATCAAATATCAGTACACAATCTACAGCTGTTAACCTTTACAACTAGTCAAGGACTGCTCTCAGGGAATTCCTGCAGTTCTCCCTGTGATGAAAGATTGCAATAAAGAAGATTAAAATATTGCAACTGTATTTCGTATTCGATCGTCTTTTACTATGTTGATTTCAGAAACAGATGGCTCACAGAAGCCTTGTGAATTATGATAAACAGGTGCAAAATATGAAAAATTTCCAACAAAAACAAACCAAATACATAGCACCTTTAATTCCTGAAGGTGTTCTGATTTTTCAGCTCAAAATTTTGTGACTAATATGTTTTCAGTATGCAAAGGAAGCATTATTGGTGACTCACCTCTGTTGACTTCAATAACCTCCTCTTGTGCTAGGGGACAGCCTCCTCCTGATTCGGCAATCCCACCCATGTTTCCTAGGATTCCTTCTGGAGAGGCAGTGGCTATAGCAAGGGCGTCTGTTTTACAGTACCCTGGTGACCCAGGCATGGGGGCCCTGGGAGTATGCTTGTACTTCTTCTTGGGCAGCTTCTGTTTGGCCATAGCCAGGGAATAATACAGCCCAAAATTGTTTACGATGACGGGCACTGGCATGGCGATGGTCAACACACCAGTCAATGCACACATTGCTCCCACCAGCTTGCCACTCCACGTGACTGGCCACATGTCTCCATAGCCTAATGTGGTCATGGTCACCACAGCCCACCAGAACCCAATTGGAATGTTTGTGAAGGTTGTGTGAGCACTTCCAGTGTAATCATCTGGGGCAGCGCCAACTCTCTCTGCATAGTAAATCAAGGTGGCAAAGATGAGCACCCCTAAGGCTAAGAAGATGACGAGCAGAAAGAACTCACTGATGCTGGATCTGAGAGTTTGGATCAGTACTCGGAGGCCTATGAAGTGACGGGTCAGCTTGAAGACTCTCAGGATTCGGACAAAGCGCATAACTCGCAGAACGCCCAGAATGTCCGTAGCTACTTTGTTTTCTACGCCGGCTAATGCTAGCTCCAGGTAGAAGGGCACGATGGAGACAAAGTCGATATTGTTAAGGAAGGACTTGAAGTACTCGACTTTGCTGGGACAGAAGACCACTCTCACTGAGGCTTCGATGGTGAACCAGATGACACACATTCCTTCCACGTAGATGAGCCAGCCGACAGGTTCAATCTCATAGGTGGTTTTCTCCTGAGTGACATTGCCCACGGTCACGTTTTTGACAACCGGGAGGACGACGTTGAAGACCTCACATGTCTCCATACAGAATGTTGCAATGGAGAGAAGGATGAAACACAGGGAGAGTACTGCAACATACTACAGGGCGAGAGAAAGAAAGGGGAAGATGAGTCAATATAAACACACTGAGGTAAAACACATGGAATACAGACCTAGCACTGACCTGTTACTATAAACTATTGTGCTTTGATGCTGACCTAAGTATAAATGAATATATGACGGATTGAATGGACACTGTACAGCTCATTAACAGTACACTCAGGAACATTACGCTAAGCTGCTGAGTAAAAATAGAATATTGGTCCCAATTGGATGGATGCTACAGAACATTATCATTGACCCGTAAATTAAAGCTACAGTGGAGCATTGCTTGGATGTGAAGGTCTAGGGAGAAATTAAAGATGGAGGAACCAATTGCTACAGATGGAAAAAAAGGGGAGAGTTAATCTTGTATGAGTCCACTTAATGCGGGCGTCTCACTGAGACTGCTCTGGGGTAGAGCAAGGAGAAGAGAGAACACAGGGGAGGGTCAAGCAGAACACGCTTGCGTGATCACTCGATCATGATTGAACCAAAACAGTCACATGACACACGCAGATGGAAGACAACAAAATAGGTGTAACGTGTAATATTTACGAAATATAAAGCTTGCCCTAACTTTAAATATAATAATGATTTTGTGATTTTCAGAAGCAGGAAGAGATCAGAACTGCGACATGAGTGAACGTTTGCATGTTTGCATTGCATTAATGGTTTCAGAACCGTTACACCGGTTGTAGCTAACTACAGTATTTATTCATCTTGGATTTTTTTTTTTGTTTTTATGAAACCTTGCTTCTTCTCTCTGTTCCACCATTTTTACCTCTTGCTCATGTCTATTATGCCATTAACAGCTGAAATACATGTGCAACAAATTGTCATTATAATACATAATGCAGCTTCATTGCACAAATCATTTTTACAAACACACAAGTGTGTACATACAAGCTCACATCTGAAGGTCAGCCTTCACAAATGTCTCTTTGACTGACAAGCGGGCACTATATACATAACTAACGGGCAGCTGAATTTAGGTCTGGAATACTCTGATGAGAATAATGGGCTTGTCAGAATCATTGTCTGCGCTTATTATTAGGATGAGCTAATTTAATAAACCCATGAGAGCTTGTCCTAAAAAAACGTGAACCAAAGCACTCTTTGTGTGTTGGAAAAAGTACAGCATGGATGTAATGAATGTCAAAACCCCAGAGACCAGATTTCTCTTACTATATGTTTATTATATAAACATCAGGAAATGTCTACCTGAAATAGGTCAATGATATTTCATTTCACAAACTCTGCATACTCTGTATTAATGACAATATCCAAAGTATGAATGATTATGAATCAGAATAAATCAATATTATGTGAGTATGCTATAAAACAAATGTACATAATAAATACTATAACCAGTAAGGTTAAATATTTTATCTTTAGATTCTTTCAGGAATTAATGTGTAAATGAGGTGTGCATGTTTTATCCATTTCATGGCACATCATGTTACTATATTATCACCCAATTGGATTGCCCTTGATAGTGCAACTGTCATCAGCCAACAAGATCTCTATAGTTTTTCACTTGGCACCTCCATAATGATTCCCCCTCTTGCCAAAAGCTTCTCCTTGGGTCACTTCAACTAAACCATTATGAAAAGTTATCACAGTCTTTAAACTAGGCCAGATCACGGGGTCTAAATCCCACGGTAACAAACACGTGAAATGCAATGGTATCATTTTCAAGGACAATCTATACTGACATATGATTAGTGCTATTTTTTTTTTTAAATATTGCTTAGGAATTGCTCAAAATGGCACTAAAAGTACACAAGCATCACATTAATTATTATGTCGGTTTAAATGACTTCAACTTAAGTTTAGGGCAGATTTAAAAACTTGTCTTCTTACACATTGAATTGCTTCTCCTTCGCATATCTAGATGATCACAGTGTGCAGATTTTCTCATAATTAGTAAGTAAATTAAAGTACATAAAATAGCTGTAGTCAGTGAACGGCTTTGGGGCTCTGCTGGAGATAATGTACTCCAAGGATGCTTGTATTTACATGTAATGTAAAGGCTACCATTTGAATCTTGCAAAATATAATTAAGTTTGTTGACTTCTGTCGAAGCCTATCCATTCATTTCTATGGGCAAAACCTTATTCCCAACAATGACAACCTGAACCCCTACCCAGCCCTAACCTTAACAATAAGTAACCAAACAAAATACAGTGGTACCTCAGTTCTCGAACTCACTAGAACTCGAATTTCTTGAAAGTCGAACAAACCAGTTTGACCTAGA
>JABJVO010000093.1:33481540-33501513 GCA_026770805.1 Boulengeromyrus knoepffleri
AACCCACACAGACACAGAGAGACTTTCTATTAAAATTATTAAGAAGCCAAGAAACTCAACCCACAAGCACCCAGCATTTCTGGGAATAGCTGAAGAAGATCTGGGAAGATGTGTCAGGTAATCTCCTGAAGCTCTTATAAAGGCACGTGGTAGCTATTTTGAGGAATCCAAAGAATGAGAATCCGAAATGAACCGCAAGTAGAAATGCTTATTATTCATGCATGGACATTTAATGATCATTTATTTTCAAAAAACCTACTAAGATGACAATGTATCCTGTGCAGATTTATCCCAAGAATGCAACACCACACTGAACCTACAAGAACTGCCAGTCATTAACTTCACATGCATCCAGCTTTTAAATAAAATCAAGATAAGACAAAAAATGCATTTGATGGTGGACGTGAACTTCTAGAGAGTCCAATATATCCTAGCTGTTGTTTGTACTTTAGAAATTTGCATATTGGCACATCTAGGAAAGTGGAATGCCTATCATCCAAACCACTCTTGAGACATTCCGCATTCACCAAGTGGATTCAATGTCGAGTCCCCCGGCTGTGTGAGCCCTGTATAGCATCTAATTAGCTGCTGTGTTAAAGATGTTTTCAGAAACGTTGCCATTCCATGCGTACTGTGAATGTAGCCTGAGACATTAAACTCCAAGTGGGCTAGAAAACGTAAATGTGGGACCAGATTAATCATTCATCCCATCAACTTTCAATGTCCAAGAGAAACCAAAGTGCGAGGTTTGTTGTAGTTGGTGTTTGTCTCATTTAGCGTGATGTTCAATATGTTCAAAGCAACGCTTATGCTAAAGGTGAAGCGTTTCCCTGTAGCGTTGCGGGTTCCTAATCCTTCAGTTCCCATAAATCTTTGATGGTATAGGAATATGAGAAGTAGTGGGCGTGGTGATAAAAGCATCAGTCGAGTTTGTGGAAACAGGCAAACTATGGACCGTGATGACAGGCGACAGACGAGAAAGCTTGCAGTAGCGGAAAGAGTAATAAACAACAGCTACTGTTCACAAAAATGCTGAATGGTCAGTTAGACCTGTGTGCTTTTTGCATCTTCTTTTTCTTTGTCTTCCCCCATCCCTTCTTCCAGTTGCAATTTGCTCACTTGCTCTCCCGCTCCTTCCTTCCATCAACCCCTCCCTTCCTGTTGCTGTCTGACATCATCATTATCTATGCACTTCAGCTCCATCACTTCCTGCATCACACACACAACACCAAAGGTTTGTCCTCATTCTGTACAATATGTACAAATGCTCATGTAGAAATATAGTTAAATCTAATGATTCCTGTTTTTCTAAAATCAAAAGTTCAGATGCAGCATGTATAGCCAAGCTCATTCAGCATCTCAGTGCTGTGTCTAAGGGGTGGGAAAGTGAAATTTACATTGAAAAAATAATACACAACTATTATGTGCTAGAGACTGAGAAGTATCTTAGTATTAGTTGGGGGGATCATGATAGGGTTTGGAAAAAATAAAACATGATAAAATTAATAGACTTGCGGCCCCATGAGTATTATTATTATGGGGTTCATAAGAAATAGGGAAAGGAAGCCTTGGAGCAAGAAGTAAATGGAGATGTTAGTAGAGAGAGCAGGAGAGATGGTATCAAAGCATGCTATTAGCCTGACAAAGTGACTTTATGCATGTGGGACAGCACTGGAGAGCTCATTAAAATGTGGTAATACGGGGATGACTTTAAACTGTGTCACAAGGAAGAGTGAGAAAGAAACAAAAGAGAAGATTGGCAGTTACTTTCTGTGCCCAGAGTAGCATGACCAGTAGGCTTCTGTTTGGCTTGTTAAAAATATGACTGTTTGTGACAGGTATGCTGTTTACTTTCAGTGCCTCTATGTTGATCCTTGGATTGACTGTACCATTACAGGGCTACAATGAATTGGACACGAGGATCTAACTCACGGGCGACAGTAGGTGGGTAAGAACGTTTTGTTTAAATATATGGAAAAAACATGGAAACGGGTCCAAAATAAGAGAATAAGAGACGGAAGAGGTTACAATATGTGCCATTCGAAAATGAGGGATTTGTGCCGACAGATTTGTGTGACCGATAGGTGATATGGTAGATTCTAAAGTGACTTGCGAGTAAACTGAAAGAGGGGGACATGGGTTTTCTGTAAAAGATACAGTGTCTTACAGTTTTTTGAATCTGCACTGCCAGCTTTTCCGATTAGGGCTCCATTAGTGGTCACCCCCACACTTAAGTGCTGCTTCCCCTTAACGACATCATAGTTGTGGCAGAAAAGCTACATGAAACTTGGCTGGGCCCAGATCTGAAGTTGCAGCTCCAGGGGCTGGCCATTGAGCCCTTCTGCATCACGCTGCAATCAGATGAATCAAAACATCCTGACCTACCCTTGATTAGAAAAACGTTTTTTGCACCTTGAGATGCTTTCCTCAAAGGCAATTCTGATCTCTTCCTACTTCTGAAAACATCTGTGTACAGTTTTTAAACGCACAACATTATGCATGTACTTCTTCCAAAAAGATTTACTCACAAACATAAACTATGAAAATATATAGGATGATGAAATCCTGATTATGTTGTCTGTTTAACCCGCTTAATAAGGACCTTTGCTAATGTCCACTATCTAACATTACTTATCAACATTAAGTGCAAGAGAAATATATCAACATGATTGAGGTACAAAAACAACAGATTTGATTATTCACAAGAGCTATTTAAAGTTTTTTGTCAGTTAAATTCTACCAGACCAAGGCTGAATATAACTTAAGTATTAAGGCTAAACTTGAGTTATTTTTAGGTCCCAAATCAAGCCTCAAATAAAAAGTAGGCTTGAAACCATGAAAATTTTAAGATCCCATCACAAATTAACAATTGTGCATAAAATGGCAATCTACTTTCATAACCATAATAGGGATTCCTGGCCATCTGCAACTAGTGAGCCTGGGTATATCTAAAAAAAAGTTTATAGCAGTTAGTTTCATTTTGGTCATTGCCTTACCCATTAAAGCACTTAACCATAGCACATCAACCACTGAAGCTTTAACCAGCTGCCCTGCTTGGTAGTGTGTTGGAAAGGAAGAGAAACCACAATCCTGCACCACCAGACAACCAGTAGGGGGCAGTCTTGTAGAGCACCAGTGATGCTTCACTTGAACTTAACTTCAGTGACATCACTATGTTGGAAAACAAAAAGCTAGAAACAGAGTGGCAGGTGAAGAGAAATTACAAGAAAAGCAGAAAAAGTAATAAAATGAAAGACATGAGCAGTATTGCTTGTTACTGTTAGCCCATTTTCACTCTCTTTCATTCTCTCTCTCTGTTTTAATTTAAAGATGTTTTATTGGGATGTCAAAAAATATATATATACACACACACAAACAAACACACACGGAGTCAAACAGATTGAATAGTAAATAAGTTATAAAATCAATTTAATAATGTAGCTGTCACGCCCAGCTCCGTCCGATCCTCGTGTGTGCCACGCCCACCTCGTTACCTCGTGTTAATCCCTGATTGTCATCACCTGTTTCCTGTTCCTTTTGACTTGTCCTGTGTATATTAGTCCGCGTCTCCCACTATCTCCCAGATCAGTCATTGTGTAGTGTCATGCTGGATGTTCGATGTTCACCCGGATCCCTCAATAAACCCCGTTTGTCCATCTTTACAGCTCTACTCGCCTGCTTGCCTTCTCGCCTGCACCGTGAAACGTGACAGTAGCACACTCAAACACTTTTTTAATGTATCAATCATGAAATCAAATAGATAGATAGATAGATAGATAGATAGATAGATAGATAGATAGATAAAGAAAGAAATTAAAAAATAACATCCTGGTTAAGTGTTTCCTATCCACTTAACTCTAGATCTCCCAGTTCCCATACTTCTTGCCTCTCTCATACATCTTCTTCTTATCTCCCATTTCTCTTCCCATGTTATTTAGAGTACAGAATATGCTTATACAGCATATATCTGCATTCAACTAAATGCATTAAAAGGTAGTGTCACCCTGCTGTGTTCAACTTGCAACATCAGTGACATAAAACACTGAGGCAGGTCATTATGTTACAGCATTTGCTTACCAGATATTTTTAAAGCAGGAAGCTCATGCTTTTAAGCCACTTTGATTCATTCACGCTTTTCCCAGAATTTTTTTTTTTTTTTTTTTGTGTAATTTATGGCAATAGTGGTTCTGTATCAGCAATCCTTGGAATCTTAGACAGTTCCACAAGGCAGGGTACACCTGGAACAGGAGGTCACTTTATTGCAGGTAGACACACACTAAGGGACATTAGAGATGGGCCTGTGGACAGTGGCTGAATACGCAGACTCCACATACATATATACACACACACACATACACAAGGTTATATAAGGCCATAGGGCTACCCATTGAGGCACCACATTGCCCCTATACCTCCTCAGCCTCTTTATTGCTGAATAACAGCGAATGCACTCTGGGCCAGACAGCACTGCTTACAGCTGCACTCCCCCTCCTACTTGCAGACCTGGACGACTAAGCAGACCACCTGCTTCCAGAACAGTGTCGGACCCGCAGGCAGTTACGTTGCTATGTGCCAGCGGAGAAAGACCCAGTTTAACGTGAAAATGACCACGGCGTTTACATTTACAGGACACTCCGGAGATGCACATGATTGACAGCTGGGGAGATTAATGTTCCTCAATCAAGCAGAGAAAAGGTTGAACTGGCAGCAGGTGATCCCCCAGCCTGGGGGGATGTGATGTTCATGCAAAGGGTCGCGACACACTGCCTGCCCCGGCGCTGCACTGCTCCAGGTGAGAATGCAGGCTTCCTTTCAACCCTTCTTTCAAGCACCTAATAGTTGATTCAACTAATTACTGTGCTGGTGGAACTCATTTAGCAGCCTGTCCCAGTACTGCGGCTATTTTAAGAGGTCTGGAGGGCTTCCTGGAACAGCTCTCCTTCCAACATTGGAAAAGTCCCAGTGCGAAAGAAGGTAAGAAAAAAAAAATCAATGAAGATGTTCACCTGATTATGATTATGAGGGGAGTCAGGAGTGCATGCTGATGAAAGAAGCCTTTGGCAGGGAGGCATTGCATTGCACCTGGAAAAGATGCACCGGGCAAGCAGCTTCAGTCACATGCGTGTTTGTAAGTGCTGGCTCTGCGCTTCATGTGGGAATGTTTTAACTGCGCTGCTTAGCGACATATTTACTGCAGCATATTGCCTGGAGCGCGTTACCATTGGAGCTGCACGAGGCAGCCTTTGTTTCAGCACCAAGGACAGGACCCAGCCCCCCGCTGGTCGCTCCCATCTCCCCACCACACAGCCTGGACCAGAGGCCCTCTGTCATGTAATAATTACTGTTTTCGGGTGCCGGCACATGCTGCAACGCTGCTGATTGCATGGGGGAGACACGGCACTTGTCGCAAGGAGACAGAGGACAGCGTCACATCAAGTAACCTGGTACTACAGATGCTAAAGCTGGCAGCACTACCACAGTGCCTGCAGGCAAGGACCGTGTACCTGAAACAAGGCTGACAGCGAAAGACACCTATTAACAGTGGCTGAGAAGAAAAATGAAGAGATGAAGTAATGAAGAGAAGGGTAAACAGAGTCTCTCTGACTCTAACAGATACATAAGAAGGTTAATACAGATTTACAGTGACAAAATTGCCTATAACAGAGGCAATGATCAGCGTCATAAGTCCATAAGTCCAAACCTTGCCCCCTACATCAAGATGATGTAATGGGGAGGTACGACTGAAATGCCCAGTTTTGACACACATCCATCCAAGATGCTGCTCCGTTCACAGGGTACCATAGTCTCCCCGCAGGGACCTCGACAGTCTTCATTTATGTTTCTTCCCAGTTGCCAACAAATTTGTTCCAGGTATTCAGTGTTATTGATTGGCTGGGAGTTGGGAAGGAGCAAAAATGTGGGCTGCCTGGGGGTCCCTGTGGGCTGAGTTGGGAAACACTGCCCTGGAATTTGGGCCTGGGAAAACAATGCTACTCAGCTTGCTCACGATCTCATTTCTACATTCGCCGCTAATTCCCATAGAAAAATCCAGCCTGATTGTGTCACTTGTTATTTGCCCAGGCAGTTGGGCAAATGTAGGGGATAAAAACGGCCTGATTTGTGCGTAAAGCAAGAAAAAAAAATGGTAAATGGACAAATGTCTTCTTTATAAAAAAATTTGGCAATTATAAATAACATTCTATGTATTAAAAGTTCCATTTATTACAAACTGAATCTACATCCATGCAATTTTTTACTGCTATGTCAACAATATTGCATAATGATCAATATATCAGTCAAATGATGCTTTTTCCCACAGACCCATTCATTTTATGATGCTGCTTAAATCCATGTCTGTGAGGCAAACATGCAGATGTGAGTGATGGGGGAGGTACTAGAATTCTCCACTGAGGAAGAGAAAATCTGACATCAGCTGTCTGTGTGAAGTACATCCTGGAATGGAGAGACCCAGGACCCAGTGAGGGTAAGCCTCCACTGCAGGCTCACACAGCAGGAGCCTGGGGAAAGCCGGACAGACAGGGTCTGTGGAGGCTCTGACCCAGCACCACCTGGGGGAGAAGCACCCAGCTCAGCGGTTAGGGTGCTGTGCCTATGATCGGAAGGCTGATGATCAGCAGAGGAGTTTCTCTGTTGGGTCTTTGAGCAAGGCTCAGAACCCTCACTTGCTGCAGACACACCCTCACCCTGCTTTCTGAACAAATGTACATCGGTTCTGATTCTTTTAAAAAAGCATCAGCTGAATAAGTAAAATGTAAATGGAGTACAGAGATGCCAAGCTGCCTTGTAAATACATTCAGTCTCTGAACCCTGACCTCACTGGAGGAAACACCCCGCACACAGCTTATTGATTTCAAAATACAACCATTACTTAGGATCTAGTCTTTCAACTGCTGTTAGTCTTTTAACTGAGTCAATACATGACAGAAGTGAAAGATCTGTGATTCAAATCCCAGGCACAGTTCGTATTTCCTCTAGGAAAGGTAACGTCAAAAATGAAAATTAAACCCTGGGAATATATAAAATGCAAAAACAGGAACAAAGGTGCCTGGACATTTTTGTCTTGGGGAAGTAATGTGAAAGAATATGCCTTTTCACTGATCCTAATAAAAGGTAATTTAATACAAATTTAAACTGTAAAACTGATCTGACTGCTAAAACATCCAGATACAAGATTCAATTTCAGTGAAAGGACAGAAAAAAAGCACTGATCAACAATAAAAGCATTTTGTTTAAAAAGAAATATTAAAAAGCAGATGATGCAACATACAGTAAATATATTTGAATCAATAGCTTTAGAGAGAAAACCAGTTGAGTGTTTTGGATTTGGCCAAAAGCAGATCGCTGCTCATTGAAAAAAAGTAAGTAAAGCAGAAACAACAGAATATTCCCCATTTAGAAACCAGACAGGAAGTTTGACAGCAATGAAGTGCTTCTTCCACCCACCTCCCTGCTCTTTGAATAACTGATACACAATAAGTGCCCTTATATTGCCTACGTTTACGAGCAATCGCAGTGTGACTGATACTTCGTTTTAAGAAAGGGGGACCGAGTGCCTGCGGTAAGTGGAGAGTTGTGTTCATGTCCCAGACAATTTGCGAGTGTCCAGACTAGTGATAAATATGAAAACTGAGAGGACAATATTCAGAAGGATAGGGAAAGATCATTGGGAGTGAAACAAAATGTTTCAAGAGAATGATCAAGGGAGACTGTGACTCGAATGAGATATATAAAAGGCTGACAAACTGAGCAAGGGAGAAAAAGTTAAACTGTTACTAACATGAAAAATGGGGGGAAAAAACTAATTTTAACAGTTAAATGTCTTTTTATTTGACTGAAGCTTCTTAGGAGAAGAAAGACGTACATCCATCCATCCATCCATTTTTTGTAGTAACTTGACCTTTTCAGGGTCACAGAGGATCTGGAGCCTATCACAGAGGCTACAGGTGCTGAGCAGGGAACAACCCAGGATGAGGCACCAACCCATCGCAGGGCACACTCACACACCGTTCACACTCACACACCGTTCACACTCACACCGTTCACTCACACACCGTTCACACTCACACACTGTTCACACTCACACACCATTCACGCAGACACACACACCTACAGGCAATCTGGTAACTCCAAGTAACCTCAGCATAGCATTTTTGGACTGTGGGGGGAATCTGCAGTACTCAGAGGAAACCTCATGATGACACAGGGAGAACATGCAAACTCCACAGACATGGAGCCATGAGGGAGACGCAAACCCTACTCCCACAGCTGTGTGTGCTTACCACTGTGCCACCATACCGCCCAATGAAAGATGTATAGGCTTGTTTTAAAAATGCCACAGATACGTCTGTAATTCCTGCATGTTGAATCCGCTGCCATCTGACCATCAGTCAGTCATAATGTCTGCCTCTGTGGTGTTTTTGCTTTTTAAAAATAGGTGCAGCCACCCCTGCCCCTTATAGGCTGAAACAAATATTCGATAACTTCACACTATGATGCAGAAAAAAGCTCTGGCCAGGACTTGTGTCTGTGTGTGTGTGTGTCTGTGTGTGTGTGTGTGTGTGTGTTTTGGGGGGGCGGTATTCCATCTCTAGCAGTTACTTAATGCACCAATATGAGCGCAGGGCACTGCAGGAAGACTGGAAGGGAACCCTGCAGCTGCGGACGCATGTGAATGTGAGATTACAGCGAAACTGAGAGAAAGGGGAAGGACTCGCGGATTCTTTGTCAGCTCAGAATTTGATCCAAGATGGCAGCAGCGTGCCATGTGAGCTTGTGCTTGCACATCCATATTCCTGCTTCCGTTGCCTGAAAGCTGCTTAAGCAAAGCTGTCCAGAGTTTCCTGTCCTGTTACCCCTGATGAAAGAGTGTTTTTCTCCCTTTGTCCTTAATGCAACTGAAAGTTACATCGAGGGTGTTCAGAGGTTTAAAAGGCTGTGTTCACTACCTTTAAAGCTCCATGTATAGAATGACTGGATGGATCACCTGGATATGTAAAAGACAACAAATGTGTCTTAACTTGAATGTTCTGCGTCCTTGTTGTCACATGTAGGTCTGAAAGTATACTTACTCATTTATAGTACATTCCACTAATATGATCATTTGCAGAACCTTTCCCCACTAATTAACTGGTTATTTGTATTCCTATGTGTATGTTTTAATATCCGTCTTTGAAAAAGCCACACCTAAAATACAAAATTTGACGTATACTGTATGTGGAATACTGGTTTGTGTGTCTGTGTGCATGTGCATGTGTGTATGTGTGTCTATGTGTGTGTGTGTGTGTGGGGGGGGGGCTTGGTCAGGACAAACACATCAGACCTATGGGGCCCCTAGCAAAAAAAGTTTGGTAACATGTTACAATACCTTCATAAAGCATTATAAACATGGCTATAAATATTTGGACACGCTTTACATTAACCGCACCTTCATAATGCATTCGTAGAACATTCATAAGCCTGTAAGTATACCTTAACACACACAACTGAGAGCGAAGCTTGGGGTCCGTAACCACAGTAATGCCATTTATAACAAATTTTGCCGAATGAAAACACCACAGTCTAAAGAAAATACTACTACAAGTCTACATTACACACTCTCCCCGCTTTGCCTAAATAGTGACACAATACAATTTTCCCACAACAAAATTCAATGAGTTTCCCACAACATATTTCACTTACTGGCATTGCTGGGCACAGCTAACTGAAATGTTCGCTTTGATAACCGCTAATCTGCTACCTACAAAGTTTAATTTGGCAACGTTAAACCGATAAACCAGAAAAGAAAAATCAGATTTTCTACCTAACAAATATATCCTCAAAGGTTGAAAAAGCTACATGAACTTGTTGAGTTATCTCGCTAATGGGATAAGATGTCTGAAACTACACTTTTTTGCTATTACTGTACAGCGCTGCTTCAGTTCTTGGCCAGTCTGTCTCAAAATTTGACCACTTCCAGTCTGTTATTCATACTGTACAAAACACTTGCAAAGCTGGATAAAGAGCCATACAATACATTTAGAGTTACTGTGTTCACAATACCAAGTTTCAGCTATTGTCTCCTTCCTTTGCTGCCATACAGCGCTGCTGCTACATTTTGGGGGAAATTTGTCTGAAAATAAAATCTGGTGTAGTCCATCCACACAAAGTTTTTGCGAGGAAATAATAAGATCTATCAAATACTTCTTGATTTATCACATATCACAAGGTGAAATGTCATCTGCTTTCACCCTTCCCTTTGCTGCCACTAAGCAGTATGACTTCAATTTTGGGGCGATCCGTCTCAAAAAAATAATCAGTTCTACTTTCACATCCATACAATGCCTTTGCAAAATTTTGAAATTATTGTCTTAATGAGATCAAGGGTGAAAACGTTTTTGCTATCACTATGTGGTGCTGCTTGAATTTTGGGGCAATCTGTCTCAAAATGTAATCAGTTTTAGATGCTCACCCATACTGTTTGAGAAAGATCCCACAAATGGTTTTTGAGTTATTGGCGATCAGTAGACCAGTTCTAAAACCATATGTAATCCCTGAAGGCCATGAAATACAATTAATATAAAAGTTTGGGTAAAATGGGCAAATTGTTTTTGCAAGTACATGGGCTACACTGCAAAGAAAAAAAAAGAATTGCTTTGTAAGAGGACCTGTAAAATTATGGGCATATACTGCAGATTTCTCACATGCCCAAACAGGGGTTCTGTAAAGGGGGAGAAAGTTAGAACAGATAAATTTGGAACATAATTGGATTGGTCTGCGTCAGGGTCCCAACATGATATGCTTTCATGAGGCCCAAAATCTACAGCGGGGCCCCTGTGCCCAAAGCAGGGATTCTTAGAGCAAATAATAATCAAGGGCATTTAAAATGTCCACAAGTGACATTTATACTCCCTTCTGCTTAAATAGCCTTAAAAATCTGACATTAGCAAGAAAAACCTAATGCTACATTTCTATGAAAATATTCACCTTTTAGAACAGTGCTTCCAGACCTGGTCCTCACGGACCTACAGACGGTCCACATTTTTGCTCCCTCCCAGCTCCTAGATTGTCTGCAGGTCCCCAAGGGAAACACTGATCTAGAAGCATGGACACCAACCATAAGCAGGGGGCAACACTATGGTGAATTCTGACAGACATTTTGATAGAAATACAATTTTTACGGCAGAACTGGTATTTACAAACAGAGCCTACACCTTTTTTTTGGGTTGTTTTTTGACACGGACACAGACAAATCTTGCCAGGATACTTTTCAAACACAAGCAGCATTACAAACATATTAACATTTAATTACTAATACTTCAATATAGGTGGCTATTATGTTAAGCTTTCGGCTTCAACTTTTACAACACTTCCTGCCTGATACGAGCAAAGTTAAGAGGTGCAGCGTTTCATTTCACCGGCAATGTAAAAAGTTGCTCACCTTTAAGCCAGAGCACTTTGGCTCTGGATGTGACTATGCACGTTTGTGATCGTCACATGGGCAGTTTGTGTAAATTAAATTAAAGCCCTAAAAGAAACACGTACAATCATGCAATCAAAACACCTTTAAGATGTGAAATTACTATTAATATCATAGAATTAAAGAAAAAACTTTAAATCCTGAAATAATGAACAAAATATACTATATGACTTAACCCTGGGACTGAGAATGCGTTATATTAATATCACCAAGTTGTATTTCAACCAGTCATTTACTGCTGTTGTAGTTTCATATTATTTTAAACTGCTCCTATTCTAACTACAAGGACACACTTCTCTTTTCTGTTTGTAACACTGCTGTGCCCATAATAATATTAAGTTTTCTAAAGCACATTGCACTGTCTTCCCATGCATAACGTTAGCTTTGCACCTTCCCACAAAGTGGCATGTTTTGGAAGACAGGGGATTAATGATGTAAAAGTCAAGCTGTGCAATTCTCAATGTGATGTGTTATTCTCATTCACTACTCCTTACCAAGTTCCTTGTCCTCTACGGTGATAATTAACCAGGTAAAGGGGCAGCTTATCCAATGTGTATGTGAAATTCCCCAGAAAGGGAAAGGCTGTTTTCTGTTAAGCTATGCTAAAGACTCACATTAATTCAGTTTGTCATATGATTTGTTAGGGTCTGCAGGTAACAAACAATCTTGTATTAAAGGGACCCTATTATGCCCATTTTCAGAATACATAATTTTTTTGGGGGGGTCCACTATAATAGATTTACATGCTTTAGTGTTCCAAAAACACATTATTTTTCTCATGCTCTATTCACTCTATATCGCTGTCTGAAATGCTCTGTTTTAGCTTTAAGCCACACCCCCGATGAGCCAAGTGTACTCTGATTGGTGAGCTTGCCTGATTGGTGAGCTTACACTATACATTCTGCCCCTGTCTTGCAGTCTGCAGACAGATCCTTGCAGGTAGGGAAGGGGTAGCAGTCTGATTGTCGTGATCGACGAGGAATGTCTTAAATATCGACTTGTCCATCCCCATAAACCAGTTGGCAACCACTGACGTACATTACATTACGTAACAGCATTAAGTAGTGTTTAAAATATTTTATACAGCCCCACAAATGTATAATATGCCAATAACAATACGATTTTTTTCATGGGAACGGATTAATCATTTCCCCTTTATTTCTTATGGGAAAATTTTTTTTGGTATACGTCCTGTTTGGTATAAGTCCAAGGACCTAGAACGGATTAAGGACGTACAACAAGGTACCACTGTGTGTGTGTGTGTGTGTGTGTGTGTATATACACACACATCACAACTTAACTACAACTTTTTAATGCTGTAGGTGACTCAGTTTTATGGGAGGGCTCAGAGTCGCATTAGAAGCAGAAGCCATTCTCTCTCACACTACCACTAATTAACTGGTTCACGCAATTGGTGCCTGCGTCTCTGGCAACAAAGGTGACACTGTCATGCCCTGCCTTCCTGTCCCCTCTCGTCCCTAGTCCCATAGTGTGGATCTAATGAGCCACGCCTGTTGCCTGTTTTGTCTTATCTCTCGTCTCAGCCCTCGTGTGAATCACTCCAGCTGCCTCTTGTTTGCTCCCTCGTCAGTCCTGTATAAAAGTGCTTCCCAGTCCTGTGCTCCCCAGTCCTGTCATTAATGTCAAGCCCTGCATGGTGTTTGCCCATGTCCTTCCTTGTTCCGGTGTTCCCAGTATCTGAGCCCTCACAGTCTTTTTTGTTTCCTCATTTTCAAATAAAGTCCATTTTGTTTTTTCCCATGCCTGTTCCTAACTCCCTGGTTCCCGAGACATGACAGACACTAGCAAAGCAGGGGGAGAGAAACTAATTTTGCCCCTTGACCTATTTATTTAGCTAATACATTTCCTTATTTATTAAGAAAAAAATTATTATAGTTGTTGATTGTATTGTAATTTATTTATTTATTTGTGTAATATATGGAACAAATACCATTCTGGAAAACAAGGAACAGGTAGCAAACCAAAGTGGCAATTCATGTAAGATTATCTAGTTTATTGGAAGTTAGACAGATTTTCTAATCAGCTATTTCATATGCGGGTTCAACTTTAAAAAATCAAGCATTCATTCACTTTATAGGTCAATAGTGTGTAACTAAATTCCGACTGGTCATTTGACTGAAATGTTGAACAGCATTCAATTATATAGAGTCAATAGGATTTTGCTATGTCACACAATCAGCATGAAGTATTGTCTCCTGACAAAACTTGCGCTATGCTGCCCGTTGTATTCTGTATAAGAAGGTATTTTCACTCTAATCCAGATATCTGAGGGTGCTGACAATGATTTAGGGTTTTACTGCAATGGAGAACAGCTCCACAACTGGAAGCTAAGAACAATGGTAATGTTCTTGGTTCTGCAAAAAAAACAAATACATAAGCAATAGCTTTTTGAGGGGAGAAAATCTGCACAATTTGGTAATGTTTGTTAATGTTAATAAAGCAGTCAGCAAAATAGACTGCAAAAAGGAACGCTTGCAGTGTGCTCTGAAAAGTTGGCTACACCAACACTGGATATATGAAGAAGATGGAGAGAACTGTCAATGCCACAGCTACCTTCAAAACAAACTAGTTTATATATAAAATTTATATTAACTTAAGACATGATCATTTTCGTCAGGGCTGGCACCATGAGGGGGGCATACATGGGCCATGCCCCCCTGCCCCTAAAAAAGATCCCTATGCCCCCTAAACGCCACCCACACGGGATACCATCTTTAATGTCATTTAAATGTTATTTTTCAATAAAAGTATTCATCCTAAGCCTGGTCAGTCCTGGGGCCATAACTGTGGATCACCTGTTTACCAAACGCCACCCCATTTCCGTCTTCAGGTACAATCATACGTTTATTTTGACTTTGCTCTTTGTATGTTGGATGTAACCTAATGATTAACTAACCTACGTAAAAGCATCACAAAGACCCATCACCTCCGAATTAGACTAAATTTCTTGTAATTTCGGCATTTGTTTGTCTTCCCCCACAGGTTAGGCCTATGCGGTAATACTGTAGTTAAACAGGGCATGGATTAGGTTCTAAGGCATACCAAAGTGTTGGCCTTAACTGCCATGACTGTCGCCAACCATGAAATTAATGTTTTCGATAAATTATTGATTAGTAAAATGCTGCTGTACTTATGGAGCTGTCCAGCTACAACTTGTAAATATGTCGTAAATAAAGACGGGAGAAAGGGGGTTCGTCAATCACTCCATCTATAAAACTGATGAAAGCAAGAAAAGGATAGTCACATGAAGTTATGGATAAGGTATTGTTTAAAAAGGGGCTGCTCAAAGATACACCAGTAGGAAACTGCAGAGATCTGTGTTTAAATGTGGTCGCACACAAAATTGTCCGTCATTGACAGGTACTATTAAAAGACACAGCTTATCCACTTAACCAGTCTATAACTGCATTTAGATGAATGCAACAGAATTTGCACAAATAAGAACAGGGAATGTGAAATCTGTATACATTTTTTCAAAATGCACCTTTTATTTTCCTATGATAAATGAAAAATCAAATTATATTCATATACATTACTGAAGCATTTTGGGAGCAGATGCAATCTGTTATTTGAAATGGTTACTTTAAGATCGAAATCGTTGTGACACTTTCGATGGATTTACGATTTGGTTGTGTGTCACGGATGCTTTTAATCAAGAAGTACACGAATGATCCGTTTTGGCAATATTGGTTTCTTTTCATCTCATCTGTACTTGTAAAATATGTCAACTAAGCATAACATCTTAGCGCCCTTGGATCCCTCCTTTAGAGAGCCAGAGCTAGACTGAATTAGCAGGAGGGATGGAAGTACAACCTTGGGCCTCAAACCAAACAGTAAGATTATAACACAGGTAAAGTGACTTTACAACTAAGATGCTGTGTACCATCCTTTAGCAAAAATTGCTCCTATTGGCTAAAAACAATTTATTCATATTCAGCCTGTGAAAATTCAAGATTGAATGGGTTACTATCTTGAGTGTTAAGCTGTTCATTATGTAAAGTCTCTCAATGTTTTGTAAATTCCTTTATGGTCAGGGACATTTTATTGTTCAAAACCGTCTATCGTATCAATATACGACCCACACATCCAGGGGTAAGTACAGCTCTCCATTCCCAATGAGGTTTTGAGTTTTGGGCTTAGAACATCGCTATGTATTCCAGCTTTAAACACAGTCAAAAAACAAGAACATAACATACAATAAATAAAAAGCTTCTCGCTGACTGGTTTTACTTATACTCTTATTAATTTAAATATATTGATTGTGTGTGGGTGAGGGTATATGTATATGTTGCCTATGGGGAGAATATATGGTTCAAAATTGTCTATTTATGATTCCCAATACATGATTCCTGCATCAGGTTTCAATTCAGAACTTTTTTTGTGTCATGAGTTTTAGGCCTATACAAAAAGCAGGACTTTTCCAACACTGAAGACAGCTGACAATTGAGTTTCTCCTTGGCTTTCTGAAGAATTGTATTTTGTTTGGTTACTTATGGTTAAGGTTAGGGCTGGGTAGGGGTTAAGGTAGTCATGTTGTGATTAGAGTTTTTCTCAAAGAGATGAATGGCAAGTCCCCACAAAGACAGAATTACAAAACTGTGTGTGTTTTTGTGTGTTAGTGTGTGTTTGTAATGGGCCTATGGGGAGGGTTTATGGTTCAAAGCCGTCTGTTCATGGTTCCCAGTACACAATTTTCACATCCAGGTAAAAAAAGCAGAACTTCTGCCCCTATGAATAAGCACCCTTTGGTTTTGTAATTCTTAGGCTTAGAGCAGAATTGAATACAGCCGGAAAAGAAAATGGTGACACACAATGAACAGAGAGCTTCTTCTTGGCTGGTCTGACACACGCCTTCATTAAACTTGTTGATTGCATGCATTAGTGTGTGTATGTATGTATGTATGTATGTATGTATGTATGTATGTATGTATGCATGCCTTGGGGAATCTATGTTGAAAACAGTCTATAAATGGTTCCCAATACATGTTTCCCACATCCAGGTGTAAATGCAGAACTCCCTTTTCTATGAATTGTGACTTTTTTGTGATGTGGATTCGTACTATGTATTTCAGCACTGAATACAGCTAACAAACATGAACGTAACATTAACAGATGAAAGAAGTCTCACTCACATTCATTCATTCATTCATTCATTCAGTATGAACGTGACGACTGAAAAACTGCAAACAGCAGCACATTTTGTGTCTGAGCCGGTGATTAAGTCCATGGGGACAGATTCTCCTGTTATACCATCAACAGGTACTTAATAAAAATAAGGGTCAAACATAATATCTATTGATGATGCGCAAACAAAAAGCAGACAGCAGGTTTGAAAGCATACATGATGGCAGTCCTGAACGAGTGGAGAAGCTTCACAGTCATAAATCTACAGTTGAGCAGTTCCCAGACTCCTAGTTCCTCTCATATTGAGACATAAGCAGATTGATGGGCATAAATTAAGCCCATCAGTCAACCTGTGATAATTAAAACTGGCCAATGCAACCCGCTGGACTCCTCTAAATGGGTGGAGCCCTCACTCTCCCCCCCTCCAATGTTCAACCAAAAGTTACTCCCTTGGGTAGACTGCTTTCCAAAAATTATTTTGTGGACAATTTACAATTTCTCTTTTTAAATTCATTTCTTTAAAAATACTGTGGGCTCATGACAACTGCAGGTTACAATGTCATTATGATTAAAAAGTACAGCTTTAAATTTTGGTGGATTGCAGCTGTTGTTTGGCAGCCATCATCAATCATAACCAATTTTAAGATAATCTGTATATTTGCATTGTAATGATTATGCTACATGTCCTTCTTTTGCAACTAGCAATGCATGCACACTAAACATAAGGATCTCCTGATATTTTAGGAAGGATGCATGATGTAGTAGCGAAAAGTGTTTTTAAGAGTAGGCCTACTGTGTATTTAGAGTATACTTCAATATGCCAGAGGGGTCTTGACTTTGATCAATGGATCAATGGCTATTTGATATTAAGTCAGACATGTTATCGAATGGAATTCTATCTTAACAAAATGCGTCGAGATATGAGACGAGAAATCACTGATCAGCATAAGAACTGTGAGTGAACCTGATGGAGAATTAAAGCCAATATAGAAAAAGCTTTTACTCTTCAGAATTTTTACAGTGTTATTGCGCTGGGCTGGCAATAACAAGGTATTACTATATCATTCGGTGTCAACATTTTCTCAAATTTTCAATAGAACAAGCGAATCATTTTGCAAAGCAGGTTATTTGATAGGCTGAGCCTGAAAGGTAGGCTACCTTAAATATTAAAGTAAATAAAGGGGATGACAACCGCGCGTAAAACTCTAGCAGAGAAAAGCGACATACAGAATGAAAGTAAATGTTCAGTGGTAAGAAGTATTGAAAGGATTTTTTGTCGAGTAGCAAAAATGATGTCGCAGTGAAGCAAGTGAGCAGTGCAATGAAAACAACATGTATGTCAATACTAACTGTCCAGAACCAAATAATGAACTATTCCAACAATTTATGAACCCAAATATGACAATTATAATTACGACCTTGAATAATTTCACTGTCTGAAAAAAGTCTACAAACTCAGATCACATTGTATTGACCCAGAGGAGTAGTACTTTTCGAAGGTTCATATGATTATAATGAGAATTCTGATAATGCGAATTACTTTCATGGAACTCAGCAAAACGATATACGATCATTAAAAAAAAGTTTTAAACTTTGGATAATTAAGGGGCAATTTTATGGGTATTATAGACACCTTACGAATAAAAACCAAATATTGTCAAAACTCACCTTAGCATTTCTAGATGAATATGGGTCTTCAAAGAGTTCCCAAATTATGGGTTGATTCACGCTCCACCAACTCTCCTCTTTCTCTTGCATGCAAAGTCTCTTCAGATCCTCTCCTTCTTCGCCTCCTAACGCAGGGTCTTCTTCTTTGGGAGGTTCACCTTCTGGACCATCAAAACCTTGCCCCATTGCCTCCTCCGCATCCCTGTGTTGGGTATAGAGCGACCAGCAACATGTCTCAAAGTCCAGTTCGTCGATCCCCCAAAACGCCAATTCCTCTTCAAACATAGGACCGCATACATTGCTGGGACAGTGCAACTTTCCGGTCCGGTAATAGTTTAGGATGAAGGCAAATACCAACGGGTGGCGATCAAAGAAGAACTCGTCAGTTTGGGGATCATAGTCGAAGTTACTAAAAGCATCCGGTTCGGTAAGCCAGTATAAACGTGTACCGGGTATTGTCTTTAGTGTACTGCGATAGGTTTCGTGGCGCACCCCCCCGCAGTTTATGACAATTCTCTCGATGTCTGAAGGGCAAGTCATGTCTGCACTGTAGCATACTTTGTTGGACAACTTGTTCCCACTCTTGTGCCCTTTGAAAGAGGAGACACACACCGAATTGAGCATAGAGGATCGAGGGGAGGGAAAAGAAGAGAGAGAGAAAGGATGGAGGAGGGAGGAGGAGGAGTCTGTGGAGAGAAAGGAAGGGAAAATTATAAAAAGAATACATTCTTTTTTAGATAACAGAGTAGCCTACCTATCCCTCATTATCAGTATTACGAACCTCTCATTCTGGCATGGACATGTATTTCCAATCAATGAAATTCAGGTTTATTTGAGCAAAAATATCACTGCAGTGATAGAGAGTAACTGTTCTTTCCTTTTATACTGAAAAACAAAAATGGGGATTAACAATACAATATTACTAAGATTTCAGTGTCTAAAAGAAAAGTAACTTGATATACACCACTCAAAAAGACAACATTGCACATTAATAGCATTATTAGGTAGACAAAACCTTATCTGACAGATGAATGAGAAATTGCATAGAGGCCAATAAGGCATTGGGTTGAGTCAGCTTTGCACTGGATGTCACTGAGCACCAAGCCACCAAACCGCATTTTGCGTAACAGCTAGATATTTGTTTGAGATACTTAAGTACAATTCATCATCGCCTGGATAATTCTATCTTTCCTCTCCTCATGTCTCAAAATGGCTTGGTGCCCATCAGTTCATTAAAAAACTAAAAGTGAGACATATTAATGTATTCCAAGCGCCAAAGCCGTCCCCGTTGTTTTTTTTTGTGTTTTTTTTTTTTTTTTTTAATCTCTCCAGCCTCTGCTTGCCCATCCTACGGGAGCGAGAGACAGGGAGATGGTAGGATAGGGGCAGGTGATCATTTGCTGAGCTCCGCAATATGGGAAGACGAACCTTCAACTCCAGTCAATTAAGCACAAGTTTAATTATTGTTAGTGTTTATTGGGGTTCCCTCAGGACCTTTCCGGTGTTATGCCGAAAAACGCATCCCTGCCGAAAAAGGCATCCCTGCCTTAGAATGCATGCCGGTGTTCCGACGAGTTGAGCTTTTAAGGGTTTTTGGGGGGTCAGGGTTTGGGGGTTAGGGTTAGAGTTTTACGGGTTTTTTGGGGCTATCGATTAGCACTACGGTAACCTTACTCGACAAAGT
>JABJVO010000093.1:33512937-33523127 GCA_026770805.1 Boulengeromyrus knoepffleri
TTGGGTCTTTGATCTTTTTGGTTGACAATACTCCTTGGTCGCAAAGTTTGCCATCTGGACCAAAATTCCGCACCTCTATCTATAAATAAAAATATATTTACTTTCATCCAATGATCGAGCCCCTGCTGCTGCCCACAACCTGAGCAAAGAAAACACCGCTTTGGTCACTTAACCAAGGTGACCTAAATCGACGTGTTACTTCACTGTAATGCTATTTCCAAGTGGCTTTATTATGCCTGGACTGTGCGGAGTACTAAATAACATCAATACTTCAAGAAGTAGGGGCAGGAAGGAGCAGAGGAATTAGGTATTAACAACTGACCAGAATAACAATGCATTTCAACAATCCCCAGGTGATAACATCCCCTGTTCATGTTCCCTGAATAACCCACATCAACACGCAGGAAACAAGGGTACGAGAAGACAGCAACATCAAAAATATTTAAAGATAATTTTTAAAATGTTTTACGTTTATTTTCTTTTTTATATAAATGAATTTAAATAAATAGATACATACATACGTACAGATACGGTAACCGACACGCCTCTTGAGGCTCCGATTTGGTTTATGCATTAATGTCAATCACTGAGGTACACAGTGCATTTGAGAGTACTCTGGATACACATAGATCAATGGTCCAATAAAATATTTTTAAAAAATAATAATTAAAAGCACTTTACATTAAAAGTCACTAATGCAGGAATGAGATAATTCACACTAATTCACACTATTCTGGTTGGAGCAGCACACCGAAGAGTATTGAGGTTTCATACGAGTTTTTCTATACAGCGTTCGCTATCACACAGCTCAGCTGATTGATTATACATAGGAGTTAGCTAGATCTAAAAGGGAATTTCAATTTTCCACTTGATTTTCTGTCAGACCTCGGGCCCATGTGACTGAAGGAGCTGACCAGCTCATGGTATACAGGACTAAACTATCCCCGAGACTCCAAGGACCTGCAAGATAGAGAAACAGGGCATCATAAATGACGTCTGTCAATACATTTCCTTAATAATGTGAAAGAAACTGGTATATTAAAAGAGCAAAGCAATGACTGTGACATTTTGCTAATGACCTCAGCTTGCACTGTCAGTGTTGGTGTCAGCAGCACACTGGCAGTTTAGCAAAACAGACTTGGACGCATCACACTGCAGTTAACACCGGTCCCCCAAACTGCTCAGAAAACAGGTAGAATGATGAGTTCTTTTCTGTGTAACTGCAGGACTTCACCTTGCTCCTCACCTAAACACTCACGTGGCTGATCAGCATGTCATCCCAAATCCCAAGAAAACACCGTTTAAATCTGAAGCTCTATCTGAAGTCTCCATCTATCAGCTTATTGTGATTATCACGGTATGATTAAAATGTTCTGAAAATGTTCAAAAAGTACTGATACAGAAAACTGCAATAATTTCACCAAGTATTATATTGAAAACCACAAATATAATTAGCGGCACTACACACTTTTTGTTCGCATAAACATTCAAATAATAACATAGCCAATACCCATGCAAACATATGAAAACCATATAATCTCATAAGACTTCAACTATTTTCTGAAGACAAATACAAATAATGCCATCACATCGTAGTTACACTGGAAACTCCATGAAGAAGAAGGAAACTGGTCTAAACTCTTCTGTTTCAAAAATATATAAATACATGGGGTTATAATTAACATTTACTTAAAACTAGTTACAATTGAATTCCTAATATCAGAAATTGGCATTTTAACTAGTTTAAATTCCAACTCCTGTTGAAATAATGAGAAAATAATGAGAAAAACACAAATCATTTGAATCTCACTATCTGAAAATCATGAGAACTGACTTCATGATAACCTCTGGAAATTAATTAAAGATTAAACAGCTTGCCATACACCACTGACGTGTAGTGCTCGTACAACAGGAGGTGACACTGAAAGCTTGAGTTTACATTATTGACAAACTGTTAGCAAGTTCGACAGACAAACCATGACATTCCTAAGTGGATGGTGGTCACAAACATTAAAAACTAAAATACGACCACACTTAGTCCTCTTAAAAGGCTGAAACTATAGATGCTGTAACTGCCTTCTGTCATGTTTTTACTGACACGAAACAAACCCACTTTGCATGCTGTGCCTGTGTCCTTGGGTCTGGGAGACAGTTGCTACCTTTGATTGAATCTGGAGAATTTGTTCAAAGCCCAGTAATCAACCATGGGTTTAATGATAATAAAAATTTGAAATGGTAATACTAAGCTTCAGGAATTTTACTGTGAAACCAGTAACCATTTCATCCCTAGTACAAAGTAAAGATCAATTTGAAGGCCAGATTAAATAGTAAAATAAAAGCATGTCGTGAGCCGTATGAAACTCTCTCATGGGCCGGATGTGGCCTGCAGGCTGGTAGATTGAGACCCCTGGTTTAAATCGATTAGACTGGGTGACTTGGGGTCATTGAAGGCTTGTGTTTCTCCCCTTAAACAGAAAAGACTCCTTACATAATGCACTAGGCATCTAACAAAAGCTTTTGACAGGGGTTTAAAACTGACAACAGTTTAAAACTTTATTAACACACACAGCCTGGTAATCAATACAGATCATGCTTAAGTTCCCACAGTGCTAAAATTATGCATGGAACTGAAAACAGGGAATAATATTAAATTTAATGGCAATAATCGTGACACTAAAAATAAATTTATTAAGGTACAATGCAATTTCCTGCATAAGGCAATTAAATGTAGCCTTTAGAAGCACTGTGTGAGCCTGTACTAGATAAGGAATACGAAATGGACAGATGGATGGATGGACAGATGGATGGATAGATGCATACATGCTGCTCCAAAACTCCCAGACTCCATAACAGCAGGTACTTTTGTTCTGTACAACTTTGGAGAATCGCCTAATTAAAAAAAAAATAATCGAGTACAAAATGCATTTCATTCAAAAAAATACTGTTATTTAAAACATAAGCAAATCCGCTATCCCTAGCTAATGATGAAGAGCCAGTGTGCACCATTAACAAAAAAAGTACTAAAAGGCAATACTTATTTCTTCAGTTAAATTAAGAAGGCTTCTTAATAAAAAATTTATATAAGCAAATCACACTGCTGTCACAGGATATTACTTTTGTTTCATGAGATGTCAATTCATGTGGCAAATGTCTCTGTAGAATACAGGGAAAACAGGATGTCAGAGAACACACTGAAAATCACACATTATGGGCAATCAGAGAAAAAAAATTCAGAAAACCACATTTAAGACCATGGGAGGGAGAGGAAACCAGAATCCCCAGGGGGACCCACCACAAACACAGCAATGTAGCCCTGCAACTATGAGCCTACATTGCTAACCACTAAGCCACCATATCTGTGCATTCATTTTGAAACACCTTACTTTTAATGGGTGTCTAGTTTGTGTGCAGTCTGTAATTGTTATTATTGTATATACATATCAGGAATAAATAATTTTTATTCCCCTCTTGGCATTGATGTAACTGAACTATCGATTTTACAGTTAATGTACACACCACTAATTGATATTATACTAATATAACAATAATAATTTTGTCATTAAATTATAAAGTATGCCATTAACTTTAATATCAGCCCCAAAACTATTTTCTATTTAATTTTGCACCACCTTGCAGCCCAGCACTGATTATTTGTGAATTGGCTGCTTACTGAAAATAAATTTGTGGTTTACTATATAACTTGATGTAAATGAAACAACTGTGTGAATAAAGTGTGAATGAAACAAGTCTTTGACCACACTGGCATCCGCAGTGTATGTATGATGTCAGAGCAATATGACAGGGGCCAGTGGCCATTCAAGGGCCTGCAGGTATGTACACAAAAAAACTGCAATGATGCACTTTGCAGTCCCTCTAGTGCCATCCTTGGCTGTGGGCATCTCCACTTTGCTACCAGCATTTTGTGAGCACTGACACCTACAGCATCACAGCATCAATAAGTCAGCTTCTGCGACATAGTTCCACACTTAAGTCTCTGATTTATTGCAGTCAACAGTGCAAAGTGATTCTGTACATGCATCACCTTGATTTAAAATCTGCTAAACACAAGCAGGCTTTTTAAAGCCATATCTTTCCATATCTATCTGCAGTAAAAATAAAGTCTCAATCTAAACAGTAAACATACAGCACAGTAAAATATATTGAAGTTATTAGTTATTTCCATGCAGTACCCATTGCAAAGCATTCCTGAAATCTACATTCCAAAAGACATAAAAGGGAGTACAGTGGTCATTGGAGAATTAAATTTTTACTAAACTATTAATGTTTACTGGTCACCATTATAGCAGGATGGCAGTAAAGTATATTAAAATAAAGAAGTATTAAACTGTCCTCGTACTGTCCTTCCTTGAACATTTATTTAAGGTTTATAAAGGGGGTGGTGTACAGCATGGGGGGTTAGGGTACTGTGCATGTGGTAAGAAGGTCACCGGTTCAAATTTCATGGTCAACAGAGTGATGTTACTCTTGGGACCTTGAGCAAGGTCCCTACCCCCCACTGCTTGAAGGACTGGCTGACCCTGATTACTCGAAAAAGGAAATGTCATTTTGGATAAAAGTGCTAAAAAAAAAAAAAATCTGCGTTATATGGCACTTTCTGGTCCTCCTAACAAATGATCCCAGGGGTGCATACCCAATATGGCCAGTTTTTACTTATATTGTTTGTTATGGGGGAAAATTCTCCATTATACATTGCTTTAATGCATTTCATGACTTTAGAACTTGGTCATCTTGTAATCTTCTTGAAAGGAACTTAACGGGTGTGTTGGTGGTTTTTTGTATTTTGGCCAACCTGAGTTATTCAGTTAAGTAAAAGTTCAGTGAACTGTCTAAGAATTAAACAGTTTTTCTACACACGTTTGCATTTAGACAAGTGCCATACAATTTAAAAAAAAGTTCATACTTAAGAATGTTTTAAATACACAGTTCCAGCTCTTACACAATGAAATCATTGTAACAAGTCTGAAAACAGGATTCCCAGTCAATTTATCCTGACTAGCACTCACATAAAAAGTTTTTTTTTTTTAATTTAAATACATATTAATATGAAATCTGTTTTTTCGATTACTGCTAAATGCTAGCTATCCATCAGCGAGCATATAATACTAGCCTATTTCTAGAGGCAAATAATGATTTTCCCACAAATATTTATGACTTTATGCTAAAAGAGCATCCAAACGTTACAGCTTTAAAAATATAACAGCCAGACCATATCAATCTGTTGTGTACAAATTATTTTTTTTAGTAACACGCAAGCTGGTTTTGGATGCCTGACTTTCAACATAACCGGAAAAGAAGATGGAAGGAGATGATCCTTACTAAGCACTACACACCGATCAAGCAATTATTGAATCCTGTGATCCTGTGTGTAAAAACTTTCCCATGGCATCATACCATGCATGTAATAAAGTGATCTATTAACGCACTGCTAGGAACCGCAAGGACGCTCGGCAATGGGAAGTCTGAACGTCTTAAGGCCCAAAGCACACGCCAAAAGGAATAACTCTCTCTACAGAAACCACTTCTTCTCTAATCGGTCTGAAACGCTTCATTGGAATTCCAGCCCTTACTTCCTTGACACTGTAACGCAATCCTTACTGGCTGCCTACCTGCAAGGATCTGCCTGCAGACTGCAAGACAGGGCAGGAACGTGTTGGGCAAGCTGACCAATCAGACCATTCTGGGCTCATCAGGGGTGGGGTTTAAACGCTCTCACAGAACGTTTCAGACAGAGTTATAGACAGAGTGAAGAGAGATGTACAGTATGAGGAGAAATAATGTGTTTTTGGAACACTAACGCATGTAAATCTATTCTAGCAGAATTTAAAAATAAAACTATGAACCCTGAAAATGACTTTAATAGGGCCCCTTTAACTTGCCACTTATTAGATACTGACGTGTAGCTGGTGTGCTGTTGGCGTCTGCGAGCGCTCCTCATCTTTTCGAACCGAGCCTCCATCTCCTCCAGCACTTTCGGAGTATAGCGCACCACCAGCTTCACTGAACCCTGGGCAGCCTTCAGCAGCTCCACTGCTTTCTCGTGGTGCTCGCCCTCGACACTCTGCGAACACGCACCCAGAGTTACCACAGGAGGGCGCCACCGTGTACACGGGGAGGCTAACAATGATGCCAAACACTTTCTCTTTCAGTTTTAAGCAGTTGTTATGACAGGTTCACACAGGATGTTTCACAATAAGCAAGTTGTCTCTCACCACCCCGTTGACGGACAGGAGCTGGTCACCCCTTTTGAGTCCCCCCTGCCGGTCTGCGACTCCCCCAGGGATGACTCTAGAGATGTAGATTGGAGAGTTCTGTTCTTTACCCCCCATTATGTTGAACCCGAGTCCCTCTTCAGTTTTGGGCAGCTCCACGACCCGGGGATGGGCATGCCCTTCGCTGGCCGCAAAAGCTGCTACGGTGGCCTGTTGGAAGAGAGGCTCGCGTCAATATGGTCACTTCAGAAGCCACGGCGACCACAAGGTTCACGCTGCTTTGATGTAGCTATTGGTTGTCTTTCTGATCACTCACATGTAACTCTATTATATTTACATAATATATGTATTGTGCATTATAATTAATAAAACTACATTTTTTTACTTACATTAAATAAACAAAAGTTTCAAAAGCCTCCACTGAGCAAAGTAGAAGTTAGCTGAAAAGTAATGCTGAGACACAAATAATTGCATGCTTGCTGCACCTGGAAGATTGTGGGTCTGAGTCCCACCCTGGTTCTGTGTATGGAGTTTGCATATTCTTTCTGTAGGTTTCCTATTCAAACTTGGGTTTCCTTCAATGCTCCAGATGCATCCAATTAGACTCCCTGGCATCTAGAAAGTGCTTATAGTGTATGACTGCATATGCCAAGTGATGGGCACGCGTCCTGTCTAGGGTGCTCCCCTGGGAAAGGTTCCAGACTCGAACACTAGATGAGGAAAATGCGTATATTGCGTATACTCTCTTCATACTGGGATGACAGTTACAAAGCAACATCATTGCAGAGTAAGCTGTTAACACAGTGTGTTACTGGACACCTTGGCAGTGGCTTGAGCTCGGACTTCAGGTCCTCCTGCAATGTCTAGGGTGTCATACAGCTGCTCATAAACCTGCAGGGGGAAAAAAACACAGTGCCCAGCTCTCAATAAAGTATAAACACAGAATAAACTGAAAAGACATTACAGTCATTGTGAGCAAGCAGACACCCAACCCAAAGCAATGCCACAGCACACAGATATTTCACAGACCAGTGTTACTGCATTTAGGTTAATTTACTGAGCAGACGCTTTTGTCCAAAGTGACGTACAAGCAAGGCAGATAGGATCTTTATGCATGGAATGTACTAACAATAAAACAATGATCTGGCGCGTTGCTTTGCAATCTTTTGTTTCTTCACAGCTCTCAGATACCAGTGTGATGCTGTGCATGACAATTGTTAAAATATACTATATTTCTAGAATTTGTGGTGCATCCTGGTAATTTTATCTGTAGACTATGGAAAATGGGATGAGATGCACTGAATGTACAGAATGTATTCATACAAACATTACCAGATATTCAAGATTTACAAACAATATTTTTTTCATTAATTGCACTAGGGATGCACCAATTCCATTTTTTGATCATCGTTTTTACTCTCTTTGGATGGATCAGTGGGTTAATTATGATTGAAAAACATGTTACTCTAAAACCTCTAAAACAGTGGTTCATAAATGTTTTATATCACATACCACCTCAAGACAGTATTATATTCTCTGCACATCACCATCAGGCTAACATCATTCAGCCTGATCGATAATGGGTAAGCACTTCTGTTATTTTCAATGTACGACGTTTATGATTTGACATTTTCTCTCTCCATGTTAGTTTTGTGCCTGTTTTGTTGTTCCAAAGTGTTGATGTTCATGGCAATTTTGTCATCCTCTTTGTTATGTCTAGTTATTAGATGTTAAATTAGATAACAGTATTATAATAGTTTAATAATGTTGAATGAATCTGATTTCATACTTCCTTTTGACAGTTGATAGGTTAGTAGAGCACAGTTCGCAGTCCACTATGCTTTGGATTTCGTTGTTACCTTTGAAGTATTTCCACACTACAGATATTTTCTCCCATTTATTTTTTCTCGTTAATGATATCGATGATACAGCATTGTGTAATATCGGTTACAGGCACATTGTCACGTGGGTGAGTACGAGGACACAAGCATGGTATGGGTGCCTCCTTAAACTGCTCTTAAATAGATTCTGTTCAATAGTTATACATGGATAGATGCTCTAATATACTGCAGAATACAACGTATAATACCTATTCATGTTTTTTTCATGCAAATCCAAAATCATTTTTGAACATTAATAAAGTATTTGATGTGGTCCTAATAGTGGCCACAGAAATGAGACCTAATTTGTACATAATTCTGGCACTGGAACAATTAGATTTGGCAGTTAATATCCAAGAAGCTGAAAAATAAACTTACATTACTGTCACACTATGATTGACAATGAAATTAGCAGCAGTATATACTGGATGAGAACTCATCTTGGCAACACAGAAAGCAGAAGGTGAAGGTGCACAGCAGGTACCTCTCTAATAGCAGCACAGAACTTGCTCTGCAGCACTCTCTGGAGGGCCTGCAGCTTGGGAGGGGGCAACTCCCCACTCCTCTGCAGTCTGTCCAGCAGCTCGATCACTCTGCACACATCTTACCAGAAGACAATACTTTAAATGTATATAAAGTTCCTTAACATTTTAACCTCAAGATTCTATTAAAACATGATTTTGAATTTATTTACTTGTTATACTTACAGAAAACAAAACAATGTGGTTATTATGATCTACGACTAACCCTAAAATGTTTAAACACCTAAAGTAACTTCCTTTATTTGTCGATATCTAACGGTTACTGTGTTGTGGTTGTATAGTGCTTCCTGTCCACTGTAGTTGTGGCTGTTTCTTGCAACATTTGCAAAATGATCAAATATTAAATGTTTTAAATCAAGCTATCAACTTAATTATGCTTAATAATCAAAAATGCAAAGTAATATGGGTAAATTTTCGTTATTGTTACTGGTTTGACATACCAGAGTCTTAAATAATAAGCTAGCGAGATTTCTAAAGCGACTAACGAGCCACAAGTGGAGGACGACGTTAGCTAGACTTGGTCAACTAGGGGGAAAAATGATGCTGCGCGAGCCGCCCCGCGCCTGCAGCATCCCTGCGTCTTATAAACAGCGAAGCGGTGTGGCTCGTGACGGCCAGGCGTCAGCATCGTCACGCCGCCTCAAACGCGGCAGGTCTTACAGCGAGGCCGAAGACTCGGCGTTGCTAAGCAAGCAGCCCCAAACCGCAGACACCCCGAACGGCGCCAAGCGCAGAGCGCCGCCGCTCTTACACCTGCTTTAAGTTCGGCTGCAACCGAGAACGCCACCGAAATCGTACGCCACACATCTCTGATCAGATCACAACCATATAATCATTAATGCGTCAGAACCGTTGCAAATTCATGATACAACCATAGACAAGAGTTTATCCCGTACTTCTGCCCAAAATGAATCTACCTACCTCTTTCTAAACCAAGAGACTCTGGCATTGCCGCCATGTTTATTTTTCCCTCGTACAGGAAAACGCTGACATCACCACCAAGCCTCCGAGATTGTGGATCACGCCCAGAGGTCTTTTCCAATTAGACACAGCGCAACCCGACAGGCAGAAATACAAAATTTCTTCGTTTACTATTATATGACGCATTTTTCCCAAAACTCTAACTGATTTTTGGAATAATATGAAAGCATAGCAGTATCAAAATGAACCGGATGCACTATTACGAAAACACAAAATACAGCATCCAAAGGCAACCTGGCTGGGTTTGAAATAATATTAATTGAATAAGTTAAACTGCGAATCACTTAACAGTATGGACACTTCTGTCTTAACATTGTGTTTCAGGAAAACTGTTAGCCCCATAATTAACAGATTAGTTTTTTAAATTTTTGATCTTGCGTGCGAAATTGCGGGACATTTAATTCACCTACTTCATATTGTAAGTTGCAATACTTCCCCCCCACTCCCGTTACTGCGTTTACACGATTCAAATTTGTATATTTGTACACTCACCTAAAGGATTATTAGGAACACCATACTAATACGGTGTTTGACCCCCTTTCGCCTTCAGAACTGCC
>JABJVO010000093.1:33523227-33539025 GCA_026770805.1 Boulengeromyrus knoepffleri
GATTGGTTGATTAGATAATTGCATTAATGAGAAATTGAACAGGTGTTCCTAATAATCCTTTAGGTGAGTGTATATCCCAGGCTGTTCTATGAGGCGCGGGAGTACCGTATGTACGCATTATGCAGTTACATTATTAAAGATGAGACAGACCCTTAAAATTACACTTTATTCCCATATCTGTGCTGACATTAGTTGATAACGCTCGAAATAAGAAAAAAAATCATTAAGGAAAACTGGTAAATTGAAGGATACCGTGGGGAGGGATTACATTTCACAAAGATCCTACAGTTTACCGATTTCCGGCACCTCCACAATATAAGGTAGAAATCAGTAGTACGTTTAAACATATGTCATCGAGACTGCAAAATACAGTACCGCAACAAGGACAAACAAAAAAAGTCCTTTATTATAAAGAGGACATGATACAATCAGAATAACCAGATAACAGGTGAGACACACAGCAACAACATGCATTCATTCTCCTACTCCCTCCTGTCAAAACCAGTCAAACTTCACTAGAACCAAAAATGGCCCCCCTCCCAACAATGCAGCCTCTTATGGAAAAAGAACCACACATCTCACTGTTTCAATGCCTTGGTCACAGTTTAAAACTAAATGTCAAAATGACTGCAATATTCTAAGAACCTAGCTATTAAATACATAATTACATTTCATAGTATGTCCTGCTCTTGGAAACATGGCAATCTACAGAATTCATTTTCCAAATGATGAAAATGGATCATTTTAGAATTAGTAAACTCAAAATCGAGAGTAACAAACTAAAAATGAATCTTAACTGTTCTGGTACAAACACTGTTAAACAGTCAATGTATGTGCAGCCTTACTGTTAAAAGTAATTTGACAGCAAACGCATAGATAAATCAAAGCACAAGACAGATGACTGGGCCATAGCATTGCAGTGTATCATTGACCAGTGACAGCTGCTAAATTCAAAATCCAGGAAAATTCCCAAGCCCTTTGACAAGGCATTTTCTGATTAAGAGTAATATACTCTCATACAGAAACTGGCCAACACCATGTGATTTACCTTTCTCTTCTGAGTCTTCGTCTCCAATGGGTTGCTTGAATGACACCACAATCAACAGCTAAAACTGGAGATGAGTCCCACACATTAGGGGTGTCTTGAAATGTTCTCAAACGTGTATTAATGGCTTTACTGGTACTGCTCTGCGAACACCATGTTGGATACTGAAGGGACACATTACAGGGTTGAACTATGCGATTAGGAATTTGAACGGTTTTAAGCACAATATTTGAATGGGTCCCCCATTATAAACAGGACAGCACTTCCACTACCCATGTTAGTATTCCTCTACCCGTGGCTCCATCCTATAACCATTCTCATTTGATATGTATCCCTCCCCGGACTGTACAGACTCCTGATCCATCATTCCATCTTGACTACCTTCTTCTGGCATCGGCATGTCTTCAAAATTACTGGCCCCATCCTGAACCAGAGAAGGGGGGAGCATAGAGGGTGGGCCCAACTGCCTGTCATCCCTTCTCTCCCCACCTCTCTCTTTATCTCCTCTCTCTCTCCGGTGCTCTCTCTCTCTATCCCTGTCTCTATCTCCCCTCCTTCGCTCTCTGTCTCTGTCCCGGTCTTTGTCCCTGTGACTACGTCGTCTGTCCCTGTCCCTCTCCCGGTCTCTATCTCCACGTTCTCTTCCCCTATCCTCACCTTCCATGCTTCCTTCATCACGACCAGGGTTACCTAGGTCTGCAGAATTGGGGTCATCCATTGCTCGTTCTCCATCTACCATGCCATCACCAAGCCCGATTCCACCTTCACCCCCTTCATCCCCACCACCTTTGCCTCGCTCCCGGTCCCTCTTTCTATCCCTGCTCCTACTTCTCCTCTTTCTTTCCCTGTCTTTGCTTCTCTCTCTGCTCCTGCTGTCACCCCCACCTCCCCTCTCTCGTTCCCTCCGTCTGCTACTGCCACCCTCATCACCAGGCCCACCAACCCCAGGACCAGCCACTCCAACCCCACGCTCAGCCCTCTCCCTATCTCGGGAGCGTGAGCTGCGTCTCCGTCTCTCTCTGGACCTGGACCTCCTTCTTTCACCCCGATCCTTGTCACGGTCCCTCTCTCGGCTACGTTCTGCCCGACGATCACCACCACGGTCACGGTCCCTGAGGCACAATCGGGGGGGAGAAGACAAAATATACACGACCCTGCAAATGTGGCAACTCAACAATTCACACAGCTGAAGTGGAATTCAAAGCATGAACAATGTGACAAAGGATTTCATCTTACCCGCCTATAGGTCTTTCATCATAGCGAGAGGTATCGTCTCTGCCAGAGTGCTTGATATTCACATCAGCACCACCCCTCCTTGTGCCACCTAGACCACCACCTGTAAGACAGTTAATAAAATCGAAAGAGGTCAATTAGAGCAATTTTAGACAAACAAGTAATTTTACAGACGATAATATGAAACTGCCTACCTAGCCTGCGTGGATGCCATCCTTTAACTGTGCGTCCTCTCTCCACATCCACCAACACCCTTCTCCCATCGATCTTCTTACCATCAGCATGTTTGTAGGCCGCTGGATAAAGGATGATAGTAAGTAGACAGCCAATGGGACACAACGGCCTAATAAAGCATCTCAGGGGGAAATGTGAGTTTGTGAGGGAGAGAAGGAGGTGGTGAAGTGTGACATTAAGATTTTGCTCCAGACGTCTCTGAAAGAGAAGTTATTACCTACAGACATATAGCACACAGACAACCATTTAATGCTCAAAATACAAGAAAAATACAAACTATACTCACAACCCCCATGTCCATTTAACTACAGCAAGTAGAGGAATTTCATACTCAGGTCATTTCCCAGAGAAACTTGACGGAGTAAGCTCATGGATAGTGTACAGGTACCACTTTGAGGTACTCACTTAAAGGCACAATATAAATTTGAACCTTTCAACAATGGAAGTTAATATTCATGGATATTTGCTCAATGCCGATTTTGAAAGTGAAAGAGGCTCGAAGGGTTGACTAATGAACTGGACAAAAAAAAAAAAAAAAAGAGTTTACTTTCAAAGATGGGCAATGTGATAGATATACATACCGCAAGTTAAGAACTAGTCCCTTGTAACAGACAATTGAAGAGGCTTTTATAGAAGGTGGTACAGAGGGTGGGTTATGTGTTCATTCTACCAACCATCAGTTTTGCCCATTTTAATGTCAAGGACTTGGTACAGTGAAAATCCCAGCAAGGAAGTACAGATCTTTGGCCAGGCACACAGTGAAATCCTGCTCACTTAGCAGACCCCACAAACACCAAAATTATGATATGCTAATAGGAAAGAATGCAAATGTGCTACAGTTCCAATCCCTTGATCCAAATCAGAATTGCATGGCTCTGGGAATCTCTCTGGTTCTGTAAAACAAGCTACACAAACTGATAAGATTGACACAGGTAATGGGGGGGGGGGCATTGTAATGCCATTCAGAAATGCTTTAGTTTCTAACTTCTAGCTTCTTGGTAATAAAACATTCAAATGAGATTTGAAAGGGACTAAGAACTAACACTAAGAATTAACTGCACAGGAGGAAGAAAAAAAAAAAAAAAAAAAAACAGGCACTGACTGAAGGGGTTTTGCTGCCATGTTTGGGTCACTGCTGAGTAAAGCATCTTTAAAACAATGAGCAGATTTTCTTGACCATGTTCCTTCTTCCTATGTTCACCTTGAGGAAACTCAGAATCTCAAATCCATCACTAGTCAGGAATGCATTTCCATTTTGTCTTCAGTCAATTTCTCCATTTCATCAGACGATGAGCCTTGACACCAATCCAAGTGTCAGCTGCAGAACTATAGAGCCAGATGCATTCACAGTTGACAGATTTTACCTTTAACTTCTACCACCCACAAAGACACCAATGCCTCAAATTATGTTCCAAGTTAAATCCCTCTGGTACCCAGTGTTGTTTGCAAGGGGTTGACTGTCAGTCTCACTGCCCTCAGAAAGTTAACTGCATTTAGAGTCACAAGTCTGACACACCTTAGTTTCAGAAACGCAAGAGGCACAAAATGAGCAGAGCGAACATCACACTTCTCCATTTCAAAAAGCTGATATTAAAAGAACTGCACACCAATATCAGAAAAGATTTTAACAAGCAGGGGGATCAGCTGTGACAGTTTTAACACAGATACATTATTTTAAAGCTGCACAGCCACCGCCAAAATGTAAAATATTTAAAAGATTTGCTGGATGTTTTAAGTAAAACTAAAGTGTTGAGCAGTTCTCACTAAGACCCCCACCGATCAAATTAACTTACCAACAGAAAGTTGAACATTCCTGGCAAAAACATAGAAATCACTTAATGAAGTTTTCCTACATTGGGACCCATCACTCCACTTCCAAAAAGTGTCTTTTGCAAGTCATGAGCAACAAGTCACAAGACTCCTCCTTCCAGAAAAGTACACAAAATCATTGCCCGAAGGGGTCATGTGGTGAGGCCCAAGAGGCCAAATAACCATGACAGCAAGTCAGGGCTTAAGCCAGTTTTTATTTATATAGTCCAAAATTAAAAATATCCATTTGAAACCAATAGAACCTCAGAGGACATTTACAAGACTGTAAATCATGCCAATGTTTTACAGATACATTGACCAAGCTTGTATAAAAAGACCTGGTTGTCCCATTCCCCGATACCCTTTCAAAAAATCCAGACGGAGACAAACATGAATCAGCACAAAAATGGCTGAGTGCTGCCGTTTAACCGCTGAGAGCCATACTTACATTTCACAACCTCCCTTTACCTGTCCCATCCAACTTAGTCCACTACTTACACCTCTTCTGCCCCATGGTCCTATTCCCTCTCCAAGGAGAAGATGAAGTTGCAGTTGATGGAATACGCACAGTTCAAAATAAAAGGAATTGGCACTATACAGGACAAGGCAAGTTAACAATCGTACCAGGGGACAAATTAAAACAGCAGGTCTTACCACCAGCCCGTTACACGAGTCAAATGAATGCTGGCGGAATCAGGATGGTAGGAATCTAAAACCTCTGGAACATCAGGTTAAAATTTATGGTACACGTATACCAGTAGATCAAATAACTGCTACTATGGCATACTGGTATTCAAACATGCAAATACAAGTCTACACAACAGCAAGTGCTAATTTCCTAATACCTGTTTAAACCAAGGGTTGCCTTACACACAACCCAGATGGGACAAAAATGGGGAAAGGAAAAAGTACTTCAGCTAACCTGCTTACCTCAACCCATGGAAAAAGTGAAAATGGAAATTCAATTAAGCTCCATCTGACAATATTTAGAACTGGACAGTGCAGGCGTGCGCGCACACACACACTAAACCTTACCACGAGCTGAAAAACCACCACACATTTACATCGAAATCAGAATGATGTGATGTTCCCAAATCATGTGGACTGCCTTACCACAGCCACATACAGAAAACAAGGACAGACACCACACGAGCTGCAGGATCCCTCGTAAGCGCCGGCACTGTGGCATGAGGAGCATGTCTCCGTCACCATGGCAAATCCATCAGGAAGCCTTTAAGACGCCGCCATCTGACCCGGGGATGCCTTACCTCAACCCCACATTGTCAACCTTGCTAATCTTTCAGCATCTGATAAAGGGGATTGCCTTACCACAATCCATACATCCAGGGCCCTAGTACTTCAGAATTGTTTTTATTGAATATTTAGGAATTTCCACACCACAACCCAACTTACTGGGTTTTAATTTCACTATATGTAAGGTGTATGTATATAGAGTACAGGAAGAACCTATTTTTGACCATCTTACCACACCATGTGACTCCAAAGAATCCCTTAAAATCCAGTTGCCCACACAGATGCATGCCAGGGCATGACTGTCCAAAAGCTCTTAAATGTATCTTTCTTCAGTTGTATTAGGGTGCAGTATTCTGAATGTAGTGAAATGTTTTGAGATTGTGTTTGATGACAACTATTAATCTATGTTTCAAAGTCATGATTAACATGTTAAATCCTTAAACATGACAAACTTCATAGATCATCTGGTGTACCAGATACCTGTAGAAAAAAGTAACTTCTGCCCTGTCAATTTAGGAGTACTTAACCAGAAGCTTAAATTAGAAACCTGACATGTGAAATTATACTAATGGTTTGCTCATAGTAGTTCAAAGCAGCAAATTTCTTAAATGAAAATTTAGACTTTGCTGGCACTGAAGAGTAGCAAAAGTGAATGTTTGAAGGCGGTTTACACAGTGACCAAAACAAGAGCTATCTTTTGGGTAGAAGTGCGTGCATCAGTCGATCAATGGGATGAATTGGAGGTTCCACACTCTTCCACACAGTTACGTAAAATTTTATAAATAAACAAAATATAATCTTCAGTTTGGTTGAGTTCCCTCCAGACACTGGAGTACAGTACATGAGTAAGCAGTACTGCACTGAGGGGGCAGCTGACAAATTATATTTTATACTGACATCTTAAGTCAACACTGTCTGTGCAAAGTGCATCTGTCAATGTTTTTATTCAAAACATAAGGGATAAATATTAAATACTGAGCAATGATATTTTCTAAACTAAAAAAGTCCTGTAGACTATTATGGTCACACAAGCTGTCCCCCAGAACTTGCTCACATGCATTAGATTTCTGCCATACAGGCAAACTTAAGAGGAAGATCTACCCTGAACTCACCTACTCCTGAATATCATGGCCATCTTCAAATTCAAAGTGTTTTATAATTAAAAATTTCACTTTGAGTGCCAGTTGGCCTATTCCATTAAAACAACTGCAGCTAAAACCCAATTACGGACCTGATTAAAACCGAAAATTTCACAATAGATACGTGACCAACTGTCAAGCCAGAATGTGCATTCTTAGCCCTCTTCAATCAACAAGGGTAATAGCCTCCGGTTATTTTAATACAATAGGCAAACTCTGAAGGCACCTACTGACTGACTGGCTATATCCTGTTCTTTTCTCTGTGAGGGGTGGGGTGGAAAGTTAAATCTTACCCATCATATACAAACCCATCATACCAACCATACACTGAGCTGTGGTAGTAGGGTGTACAGGATGTACCAAAATCATCATCTGCAAGCCAGCTCTGGCCAATAGCCATCAGAAAAAGGCGGCTGCAGTGGCAACGAGAACAACACACAGTTAATACACCGCACAGCCTAAAATTCACACAGTTCCTCACTACTATTAACACCATGTACTAGAAGACACTTCATGTATCTTGTAGTGCTAAGTTCACTATGTAAAAGACCAGATGTACCATTGTCAAAAGCAACCATCACTTATAGCTGAAATTCCACCCATACTTACAGGTCAATCTTCATTACTGTAACAGGCAAGATACTTAATGCCTCACAGCATCCCTTCCCATAACGGTCTCCTTACAGAGGTTCTTACCTGATACTACATATAAATTGAAGAATTTATGAATTTGATTAAGCAGCAGTAACTGCTAACGCCTTTTATCTGCTAGTTGATAAGACCTCCCCAATGAAGGCTGAAAGGCACTGGAGAAGAAAATTGCTCAAACCCAATGCAAAAGTATATACACAGTAACAACACCTGCATTCTTGACAAAACCACCAGCCAAAGGCAACCTCCTCGTCCTCAGTGGGGTTTCTTTACATGATCCATAAAATAATCATCGTGTGCGAGTTTATTCCAGTCATCATCCCGAAAGGAGGGCAAGCATACGGATGTAAAAGGAAGGTGTACCACTAAAGGCTGATTGCATGAAGGCTTTCAGCTCACTACTCACTGAAAAGCCTCAAGGAATGGGGGGGCTCAGTTTTTAAAGCGCAGGATAACGCTACGCTTAACAGTCAACACCAGAATGCAATTACTGAAGTGACTGCACAACCCCCATTTTCAAAGCATTACCAAGCAACTAAATAGCTGTACATCACACACATCAATTTCGCTTGGCCAGTAAAACTCAGGTTGGAAAGAAACAATGGAAGAAAAAAAAAATACTACTCAACTAGCAAGACTGCAAGTTTACTTTACCCTATTTGGTGGCAGCAACTCAACTCTCATATGGAACTTGATTCAGAAGTGCAACCAAAAGTTAATCTTGGTGCACGAATGACAAATTTCAGAATAGTATTAAAATCTGACCTAACAATTCACACAATATCCATTTCCAGTGCCCATGTCTTTTTTACCAGCCCCTTGTATTTGTATGTTACAATTTGTTTAAAAAAATAAAAATCAGAAATAAGGAGTGATGACAGTACTCACAATGCATGTCCCTCTCATGCTCATACTCTATGAAGGCATAGCCTCTGGGCTTCCCAGTCCTCTTGTTGTAAACAATGTAGATCTAAAGGAGGCGGGGAAAAATCAGTTGGAATTTCAATATGTTGGAAATTTATGAGCATGCAGACCAAAACATGTTATCCTTACCCTTTTGATAGGCCCATAAACTTCAAATTCACGACGGAGTTTAGACTCTGTTGTATCGTAGTTCTGGATTTAGGAAACACAAAGGCACTTTTGAAAACATCCTTCGGCAAAGCTACACAAATGGCAAAAACACATCACTGCTTCTCGGGCAACATACCACTCTTGCAACAAACAATGTCTTGAAAGCATCTCCTTGAGCATTCGGGTCATTGTGGGGATCCCCTACAATAAAAAGACAAGAATTCCCCAGGATTATCCTGCAGTCATAAACCACTTTGGTCACATCTCTATAATATTTGACAACAGCTCATGTACAAGAACTACACACAAGTCACACACAGGTTCACCATTAGATGACCTGCTTGGGAATACTGAAATGTGGCTTAAACAGTGATGAAGGGGAAAATGCCTACCACGAACTTTTAATCAATAGCATAGCGAAATACAAAATCAAAAACACACTATCGTATTTAAACTTACACAGCTTCAGCTCAGTCTCCAAAACAGCTTGTCTCCGCTCAATCTTCTCCCGCCTCTGTAAGGCAAACAGTGTCAAGTACCACTCAAACTACCACACAGACAAAGACTGCAGGATCATCTGTTTACCTTTCTTTCCAGCCTTTCCTCCCTGGTCTCTGCTCTAGTTGGAGGAGGGGCATCTCTGGGGTCCTGAATAAAAAGCATCAACAAATACTTAAAACATTATAAAACAGCGCTGGAACTAGACTATATGCAAACGCCTTAAGTTGCTGTTGTGTTTCAATTTCAAAACGGTCATTAGAACGCAGGTCCAGCCAAAAAACAGACAGCTGGACTATCACACAGTACCTCGAAGTGCTTGATGAAAGGTGCGATACCACAGTAAGGCTGATTGTGGTGTTTCTCGTGAGGCAATTTCTCCAACTGGGGTAAGTAGGGTATCGGGTCCCGTGGGGCAAAAAGCGCCAGCAGGTTTGGCGGCAGAAATTGGGTCATCTTTCACCTCTACCAATAAAGACACATGTACGCTCAAAGGACAGTCAGGATAACATTAAATCGCGTCGCTGCCATAAAACGTCAGAACTGCGTGAAAAACACTTGATACTTTCAACAACACTGGAAATTATTGATCACGAAACACACAAAGAAAACATTCACTGACGCCGGCGTCTAGGTTATCTAAAGCCGCCAATATCCAACGATCACTATATAAGCATCGCTAAACCGTAACCCATTTTAGCACCTTTCGGGGACTGTAATACAGGCAGCCGGAAAGCTGCCCAAATGTACCTCGTTATTAAGGATATAAGGCTAGATTAAGGCCAGTTGTAAGTAACGTTATTGTCAATAGCTATATGCAGACGTTTCCGCGGCTATGTTAACGCAGATTTCATAAAATGAAGGAGCAATACCAAATCCCAGGATTCTTAGGGTGGGTTTTACAATAAGGAAATATTCTTTGTCTTTTACAAATAGCATTAAAGGAACCGCACAAACAATTAACTTAAAATTAGAACAGAACCCATTCGTCCTTAATTAAAATCATTAAATTTACCCAATAAGCTACATCTTCGTCCAGAGAACTATCGCTTTTATCCTGTATATAAATATAAACATTCTGCCTAACCTCTCCAGTGCACAAACACCATTTGAAAAATAGGCCTTGCTCGTGTTTCACTTACTTCAGTTATGCATCCAAAGACCAGGCCCTGACAAAGAAGAAACCAAGTTGGTTAACGAGCTTAGTATAACCCGACTGAAGTAGACCTGCGTCTGACGTACAGTTTGTCTGTTAAAGTGGCGTTTATTTATCGTAGCGAGCAAGACGACGACGCGAAATCTTCGCAGAGGTTTTAAGGTCTTTCCACACCTCAATCGCTTTTCTTATAAAATGGCGTCTAGACGCACGCGAGAGTCGGCGCTGTAAACGAAGAGACGTTTCATAACGTCATTGCGTCACTGACTAGTAAGGTACGTCATTCGGCTTTGAATAGAATCATCGCAGTGTTTTGTCCTTCTGTGAGATTGTATAGAGAGTGTTATTCTTTTTTTAAACTATATACACTTTACAAACACAATATATGAGTATAATGTATATCACAATAAAAAATAAAATATCATACGTTTTTCAGACTTCAAATTCCATCCATCCATTTTCCATTTTTTGAAAAAATCATAGAATACATTTAACAATGTCAGACCAAAACTGGGAAGTTTAAGTACAATACCACCACAAATGCAAAGCAGTTTCTAGAACTACTTATATAGAGGGAATGACCATTTTCAACTTCAGTCCCAAGTCTTTAAAGAGAGCCTATTACCACATAGGTACAATCAATTTTTTATTATCAAATAATTGTGATGTAATGTTCATATGTTCTTCAACTATCTTCAGATTAATTGTAGTATGAGCAGCATAAAATAATTTCTATTTGGAGTGACCCTAAAAGATTTGCATGGGTAGATAGACAGTGCAACATAATCTTAGACATGCTAATAAATAAAAAGATAAGTAGTTTGATATGGAGAAGTGGTAGATATGGGATATGAAAATTGCTAATTTGACAGTAATATAATAATGTAGCAGTATAAGCGGTTGAAAAGGTGCAGGAAGTACACTGACAATACAATATAACTTAAAATAATTGGGTGCACTGATACAGGTCACTTGTTTAGCAGCCAGATGGCTTGAGCGAAGAAACTGCCTCTGAAATGTGTGGTGACACATCAGAAGCATGTTCCAGAGAGCAGGAGTGTGAGCTGGGTAATATATGATAAATGAGTAAGCCCTCTTCTGACAATGAGAGTGGTAGATTGGTTTGCGTTGCGGAAGGTCTGTGCCAAAGATCTTTGAAACTGTCCAGACAGTCCTGTGTAGCAGTTTAAGTCCTGATCAGTTTGGTTACCCATTCATTCCGTGATGCATCCAGTCAGGAAGCTTTCAGTGGTGCAGCAGTAGAAGTTCACCAGGGTTCCCAGCTTTTTAGCCTTCTCATGGAGAACAGCTTATGCGGAGCCTTTTTGAGGATGCAGCTGGCGTTTAGAAACCAGGAGAGGGAGTCAGTGATCTGGGTGCTCAGGAAGCTGAAGTTGCTGACTGCCTTGATGGCAGAGTTATCGATAAATAGTGGGGAACAGAGGCCTCTGGTCTTTCTGAAGTGAACGATGATCTCTTTTGTCTTGTTAATGTTCAGGGAGAAGTTGTTTTCATGTCACCGTACAGTCAGGTCATTTACCTCCCTCCAGTAGGCAGCCTTGTCATCGTCACTAATGAGTCCAGCCATGGTGGTATCATTTGCACACTTGATTATGCTCTTGCCCTTGTGCTTTGCCACACAGCCCTGGGTGAACTCACTGTACAGCAATTGGCTGAGATTGCAGCCTCACAGAATGCAAACGCTAACAATTTATTTAGATTATCTCCTGTTGCCAGTTCGCGCCATCTGGGGTCACTGTGTTAGGATTCAAGGATTAAAAAGATTCAAAGGGTTCATTGTCATTTGTACTGAAAATATTGCTTACAGTCCTCTGCAGCATGTATCTGGCATTTTTGTTCTGGTTCATGTCATTGGAAATGAATGCCATGTCCTGCTCCCTCAGTGCCAGGTGAACAGTAGTGTTAATCCAGGCCTTCTGGTTAGTACTGGAGTGGACAGTGCACACATGTGTCATGCAGAACCATGCAGAACCTGAAGTAGTCTATTACTGAGTCGGCGTACACATCCAGGATCCTGGAGGAGACCATGAAGATGGGCCACTCAGTCAAATCCAGGCAGTCTAGAAGTTTGGATTTGTGTTCTGGTGTCCACCACTGTATTTGTGTATCAGAAATTGTGAAGTTAAAGAGACTTGGCTCCCTGTGCAATCAAATTAGCCGAATGCTAAGCAAGGGATAGAATTTACATAAGAAAGTATAGGATCCCATGTCCTGTTTAACAGAACAAGTCCAGATACTATGTATGATTTTCTGTAAGTAGAGAAAAGACATAAAGTCTGCCAACCAGGAATTCAAAAGTGGGCACTTTTTATCTTTCCAGTGTAGCGGTAAATGTCAACGAGCAAATAGAGAGGCAAAAGCAATCAAATTCCTCTCTCTGACTGTGAACGGGGCATGATCTTCAGGAACTCTGAAAATAGATAATAAATAGCTTGGAATCACAGGCTTTTTAAGGGCTTTCAAAAGTGTGCCATAGAAAAAGAACAAAAATAGATTCAGATTTGGACAAGAAGAAAGACATATGAGAATGGCTGGCCAATGGAAGGGAACATCTGTTACAGGTGTCGCGTAAGATAAAAGACTTTCATAAGTTTAACTTTGGGTAAATGAATCCTATGTAAGACCTTAAATTGAATCGATGTCAAATGAGAACAAGATGAGTAGTGTATTGGTAGCGTATTGCACTACCATGCCTCTGAAAAGGTAATACCAAGTTCTTATTCCCAAGGATCCCTAATTGTTAGAGATAGAGAGGGGTTTGGGGCATACACTGATTGCAGCACATTGCCACACAATGAACCACCTCAGGGATGAGAACCTGAGTGCAGAATTGTGGCAGGTGATACCTCAGCACCACACTAGTCTGAATGGACCAGTGTGAGTTTTTTTCCAGTGGTTGGAGTGCTGATCCTGCCACCAACCCCCAAATTTTCCCTGTAAGTTGGAGGACCTGCTTGCAGGGCTCGATGTATATTAACGTCATATCCTGGAAGAAACTGCAGGTTACGGGCCTTGCTCAAGGGCCCAATAGTGTAGGATCAGTGCTGGCGTTCTCAGGATTCAAACCAGCAACCACCTGATTGCTGGCACAGATCCCTAGCCTCAGAGACACCAGTCCATGCAATTATTAAGAACATAATAAATTTACAAATGAGAGGAGGCCATTCGGCCCATGAAGCTCGTTTGGAGAGATGATGAAAGATAATGAAAAATATGGTGATAATAGTAGCAAATCCATAACACCTGAGATGATTCTATATGAAGTTATTTTTTAACAAAATGTGTCATATTTCTCCATATAAAATTGTACTATTATATCAAATTTTCAAGAAGTCCCCCATCATACCTGTAGTCATTCTGATTTTATAATACATAGATTTATCCATCCATTTTCAAACATGACTGAACCATAATATAATGCATTTATATGTAGCACATTAATAAAGCATCTCTGACTAATTTGAATAAGAGCACAAGTATTATCATGTTTTACCTTATCCCACATGCATATATTAAGTATAACGGAGGGGCTTTATTCCCATTGTATTAGGTATACTAGAATTAGGTGATTAGTGGTCATTGTTCACACACCACAGCACACAGTGCACAACAACAAAATGTGTCCTCTGCATTTAACCCATATGTGACATAGCAGGGGGCAGCTAATTCAGCGCCCGGGAAGCAGTGCTTGGGGGTGGTACCTTGCTGGTCAGGGATTTGAACCAGCAATCTTTCAATTACAACTGCACTTCCCTAACCATTAAGACACCACTGCCTCTGAGATGATGCTTAGTAGGACCCACTTTTGGACCCAGAACTGCTTCAAGGGCAGAGTTTTCTCACACCACTGCTGTACTGTCGTTTTAGCACTTGTTGCCTTTCTGTTAATGAGTCTGGCCATTCACCTCTGACCTTTTTTGATTGAGTTTTTGTTCTTGTTCTCTGTAACTGGGGTGTGGCCAAGGGTATGCCAGGGTGTGCAAATGCCACCCAAAATATCAGCTGACACACTTGCATAAACAGGTGGAATTTGGCTTGCAATGTGGCAACCCTAATTACAATGTAACACTGGTCATAGGCTTAACCTTTAAGAAATGAAAGCAATGATTGTTGTATGTACATATTACTTTATTGTGCTTCAGTTCTTGCACACCTTGTTTTCCTATGTCACACCCAAAGTCAGTTTTCTGGCTATGCCACTGCTCTATAAACTTTACACGCTGTAATGTTTGGAAATCCCAGGAAGCTGGTTGCTTTTGAGATGCTGGAATCACCATGTATGGCATCAACAATCATACCATGTTCAAAATCACTTATATCAAGCATCTTGGCAGTTCTCATGCTTAGCTGAAAAGTATGTAAGTCTATTGATGCTGTTTTCTTGTCTTGTGTATTCAGTTGCAGCCACATGATTGGATAAGCAGTCTGTTTTAATTCTCAAATAAAGTGATCACTGACTGTATGTAGCAGCCAATGGTGTGGTCAAGCTGTGAAAAGCAAAGCTGTCCTTGAAAATTAACACACTTACGTGTAATTTGCACAAACACATATACTAAATGTGAAGATGGAGATCTCAGAGTTGAAAAGTTGAAATGAAATTGATTTTTAAATTGTGGTCTTGTGGATTTTTAAATCTGTAGTGTCATTTATAAAACTGTAACATGGACAGACCTTGATTGTTAAGAAGTCATACCCAATTCTCATTAGATTCTGCACATACTGTAGAACCTTATTTCTGAAAAATCAGAAAATAATCTAGGTGGATGTTGTTAGTTGTGGGAAGAACCATCTGGCAAAATTTCATCTTAGCAAACTTCTTCTTAAGTCATGCCTGTTGACTATGAATGGAACTTCGACCACAACATGTACTTTCTGAACAACATTCAGTGGAATGAAATCATCCATCCATCTTCCAACCACTTATCTTGGACAGGGTCTTTTGGGAGCTTAGAACCCATGCTAGGCAGCACTAGTACTAAGCACAAATGATCAATTAGATATTAGAAGATGCAGGCACCATAAAAAACCTGGGAAATCCTGTTCTACGTTATTAGTCCTGTAAAATATGACTATAAGAAAATGCATTACATAATTAACAAAAATTGGGTTGAATATAGACAACATTTGCAAAGTGGCATATCCCAAACTCAGTATTGTACCACTGAGCATGTACAGAGGTTTCTAAAACACAAGCACATCCAAGGTGTGGAAGAGAGAAATGTGTGTGTTGGCATGTAAAGACTTTGTGTTGGCATATTCTGTTTGTCAAATAACAATTTATACAACTTCAAAATTGAAGATTTTCTAGCAATGCTATGTGACATGATTGGTCTCAGGTCATCCGTGGTGGAAGTAAAAGTGTGTTACTTTTGACCAAGGTAACCAGGAGTTTCTTTGACAGAAGAACAGGAATAAGCTGGATATAGGTTGGTAAACAATCTATGTCAGTGGTTCCCAAACTTTCTCTGCAGGGCCCCCCTTTTATAGGAACATTATTGACAACTCCCTTTTCTAATTGAGCGAAACAAATGCAATTAAAAATTACAAATGGTGCAATTTCACCACTGTGGGAGAAAAAAGGGCAATCAATTAAAAATAAAAGTCCATCATAAGTTTGAAATTATGCAAATGCAGATTTAACATTCCTGTTAATATTCATTGGCGTACACAAATTAAAGTTTTAC
>JABJVO010000094.1:45515-57838 GCA_026770805.1 Boulengeromyrus knoepffleri
TGATAACGTAGTGCAAGCTGAATCCTTGGGTTACTTTAAATCAGAGCTAGATAAGATTTTAACAACTCTGAGCTATTGGTTAAGTTCTCCCCAAGCGAGCTCGACGGGCCGAATGGCCTCCTCTCGTTTGTATAGTTCTTATGTTCTTATGATTATCATCATAAGTAAATCATCTAAAATGATTACACCTCTAGCGTGTATGACAACCCGCTTGGTTACTGAATAACCCTGCTGTTCAACTTGTATGGCATCATTTGTACCTGCTAAAGTATTAACTCTGGCCGCCATATTTTAGAATGTTTGTATCCCCCCACCCTGTAGAATTCGATTATGCCATTATGGGCTATACTATCAAAATGAAAATGTGGTCTTATTCCTGTATTAAGAACATAAGAAGAACATAAGAACTATACAAACGAGAGGAGGCCATTCGGCCCATCGAGCTCGCTTGGGGAGAACTTAACCTTGTTGAATCTGGGGCTGCGTGCTACATTAACAATGATATTAGCAACATTGTTTTTTCAGGGGCCGGTTGCAGGCAACAGATGGTCTTATCGACTACCAACACATTAGCTAGTGTGCAGGCGCCCGTTCCCTGCTGCAGACATTAGCTGTCTGACCTAGCTAAACTTGTAAAAGGCATAAATTTGGCCTTAAACTTGATGCCGAAGCTTTTTACTGATATAGAATAGCGCACTTGTTTAAAATAACACACTAACAAAACACAACTAATTTTTTTTTACCATTTAAAACTGCCAGACCTTGTTTCATCTCTAGCTAGAAAAGATCGACAAGTTCGGAGCACTGTTAAAATCACGCTGCTAAAAGTTTTATTATTCCTTAAAACACATTTAAAACAGTACATTAATAAACACATGTAATGTATTTTTATTCTTTTAAAGACCATATCTGTACCATATGTTTTTATCTTGTTAGTCGTAGGAAAGACTATCAGTATGATACATCTGGCTAGCAGGCTAATGATAAATGCAGCTTACTAGTTCCTATTAAATGTAATTAAATAATCATGTCCAGCTTCTTTAAAATATCAAAAATATATACTAAATTCTGCCCACTTCTGTCTATCAGTACATGAGGATCAATATACTGTAATATGTTGTAAAACAAAGTTAAACCCTATAATTTCAGCCTAAAACTTGATGAGCACATTTTTACCGTTAGAAAATAATGTGTTATTCTAAACAAATGCGTTAACAAACACGATTAATGTTTTTTATTCCTTAAATTAAAATAACCATGGCAATATTCTGTCAAAGTTTTTAAAAAGATGTTTTTGATGCTTGTTGCTAAATGCTGCTCACTAGTTCCTACAGTTATTAATAGGGGTGTAACGATATACTCAGCCCATGAGATGAGACGAGACACGATATTGGGTTCACAAGAACAAGACGATATTTTAACAATATTTTAAGGAAAACTTCAAAGAGGAAATATATTACTAGAAAGCAGCCTTTTATTTAATTAATTTGAAAGACAAAAAATGCTAAGTAATGCAGATGTATGGTGAAATGTGTTAATCATCATATGCAGTAAAGAACAGAACAAATATCTAGCACCATAAATATTTCACCACAAACTCAAATGATAGGCTTCTCTCCTATTTGACTTCTCAATAGAACATAATATAGAATATAAATAAAACAATATAAATAACAAACATAAACCTTTTTTAAAATGTTTTCTTCACCGGTGCAGTGGATTTAAGTAAAGAGCGATGATGGTGAGGCAAACGGCTTTGCATAGTAGTAGTGTTAGCTGCTGTGTGCTTAACTTCCTACAATGCTTACAGATTGGCTCGGTGGGCTAAGCCTGTGGGGTCACTGGTTCAAACCCAGCTTCAGCCTGTCTGTGGGTCCTTGAGCAAGGCCCTTAACCCCCAGCTCCCTGGGTGCTGCTATGGGTGGCAGCCTTTCACAGACAGCTTACTCTACAAAGAGCAAGCAGAGGGAGGCGTAAAGACAATTTCCCCATGGGGATCAATAAAGTATCAATTATTATTTATGTAGATGGTTCATGTTTTGTTCACCCTTTCGCCGTTTATATTTTCTGCTGGGTACCCAAAATGCTGCCAGACAAAAGATTTAAAAATGTCTGGGGCATCTACTATGGTCATTTCATCAGACGCCAACATGCTTACAGCAGCTGATTTGCAGTGCCTTCGCGAGACCGCTTTTCACTCCGAAGAGAAATCTCGTCATGTTATAATATCGCGAGATCTCATGACACAAAATCTCATTACACCCCTAGTTATTAAATGTAATTAAATAAACCGGACCAACTTATTTAAAATAACAAAATACAACTAAATTGATTTATTCCTAATTGGTTTAAAAATTTTATTATAATTTTCCATATAACTTCTCCCTGCCTTAGCCTATCTTAACCAAACTTAAAATCCTACCTCCCTGCTCCAGCCACACCCAAACCATACTGGTGCCACACCACTACTGTTAATTTCCGCCATATTGGATTATTTTGAAAATGTACTTTTGTGAACTTGTCCTAGGCCGTTGATCCAATCAGCACCAAATTTGGTGTGTGCATCATCTGGAAAGGGTTCTGACAAAAATTGTTCAAAGAATTATGCTAAGTCAAATGGTTTGGCCCCAGTCGTCCAATGAATTTGAGGACCAAGTCACCAAACAGGAAATGAGGCCATATCTCAGCAACGATTTCATGTATCAAAACCAAATTTGGGACATGGACTTGGGATCCAATTCTGAGGTGAAGCACCAAAGATGGTGCCATTGCACCACTAGGGGGCGCTACCATTAGCAAAAATACATTTTGGCTAATAACTGTTGATTTGTTTGTTAGAGAAAAATAAGTCTTGTATTTTCTAATTCTGTGGGATGGCCCCAGGTTGATTCCTGGGAAGGTTAATGTCCCCCAAATTCATGCAGCCGCCATATTGGATTTTAGTGAAAATTTCAGTATTTTCCATGACACAAAATTGATCCAATCTTCACCTTTGAAATTTGGCATATTGGTAGGGACTAAGCCACAGTATGCCCTCACCAAATTTGTGGTCAATCCATCTATCCCTCTAGCGCCACCATCAGGCCAAATGTCAAGATACGTTTTTGCATATAACTTTTAAACCCTTTGGCCTAGAAGTGTGATCTTTAATTCCTCTGAAGTCTTGACTCCTCCCAATTCGAATGCACCCATTGTTAATTTCGACCGTATTGGATTTTTTGCCACATTGAATTTTCTGCAAAACTACTTTTGTGAACTTATCCTAGGTCATTGATCCACTCACCACCAAATGTGGTGGGCATCATCTACAGTCAGTCCCAACCAAAACTTGTTCAAAGCATTATGCTAAGCCAAATAGTATGGCTGCTGTCGTCCAATAAATTTGATGACAAAGCCACCAAACAGGAAGTGAGGCCATATCTCCGAAATGCTTTGAGATATCAAAAACAAATTTAGAATATAGACTTGTGACCCAATTCCAATTCACCAAAAATGGCGCCATTCCACCACTAGGTGGCGCTGAAATAAGCAAAAATGTGTTTTGGCTGATAATTGTGGAAGGGTTTCACATAGAAAAACAATTCTTTTGTCTTCTAACACCATGGTACATCCTCTCCACTACCAAATTTATGTTTGTCTAATTGATGCGGACACCATATTGGATTTTATTGAAAATGTAACGATTTCCCACAGGTAAATGTCTGGGGATTGTCAAGATTGGTCTCTGCCAGTCTCTTTTTTTATTCTTTCCATGCCATTCATGCCTTGGTTGTATGCTTGGCCCCATTTTTGCTGCTTGCAGCTATATTTTTTGTTGTTACTATTAATTTTATTGTTTTGTATGAAAAACAGGTATTAAGAAAGTTATTGAAACTGCATATTTTTAAGATAATGGATATCTCAGAGTATTTATCAGATATTTCAGAGTTGAAATCAGCTCCCTTTACCTAGAATTTGTTCCTTATAACCTAGTTCAAAATAATCTGTGCAGCATTAATAAGGCACAGATATCAGTAATTGGCGCCTTTAGTTTGGTACCTTTAGGATTTTCCAGGTGGGAGTTAGGCAGGGGGCATCCTGTGGCCTGCTTCAAATCATCCCATAGATTTTCGATGATATTCAAGTCAGGGGACTGTGATGGTCATTGCAGAACATTGTAGTTCTCCCTCTGCATGAATGCCTTTGTAGGGCCCCAGTCCCTGAAGTAGTCACACAACCCCACAGCATGATGGAACCTCCACCAAATTTGACAATAGGTAGCAGGTGTTTTTCTTGGAATGCGGTGTTCTTCTCCCACCATGCAAAGCACTTTTTTATGACCAAAAAACTCAATTTTTGTTTCATCAGTCCAAAGCACTTTGTTTCAAAATGAATCTGGCTTGTCTAAATGAGCTTTTGCATACAACAAGTAACTCTGTTTGTGGCGTGAGTGCAGACAGGGCTTCTTTCCCATCACCCTGCCATACAGATGTTCTTTGTGCAAATTGCGCTGAATTGTACAACAATGTACAGATACACCATCTGCAGCAAGATGCTTTTGCAGGTCTTTGGAAGTGATCTGTGGGTTGTCTGTAACCATTCTCACAATTCTCCACATATGCCGTTCCTATATTTTTCTTGGCCTGTCAGACCCGGGTTTAACAGCAACTGTGCCTGTGGCCATCCATTTCCTGATTACATTCCTTACAGTTGAAACTGACAGTTTAAACCTCGGAGATAGCTTTTTGTAGCCTTCCCCTAAACCATGACACTGAGCAACCTTTATTTTCAGAGCTTTTGACAGTTGCTGTCATGCCCTGCTTGTCCGATCCTCCTGTGTGCCACGCCCCTTCGTTACCTCATGTGGAATCCTGATGTCACCAACTGTTTCCAGTCATGTTGATTAGTCCTGTGTATTTAAGTCCGCATTCGAGTATGTTTCCCTAGTCTTGTCATTGATGTTACTGCCTGCTTTTCCTCATGTGTAGTGTTGGTTTCCTAATAAATTCATTCCCTGATTCTCCGTATCCTTCTCCTGCTTCCCCGGTTCGTGCCATGACAGTTGCTTTGAGGATTCCATGCTGTCACTCTTCAGAGGAAAGTCAAAGAGAAGCACAACTCACAGTTCGCCACCTTAAATTCCTTTTCTCATGATTGGACACACCTATCTATGAAGTTCAAGGCTTAACAAGCTAATCCAACCAATTTGGTGTTGCAAGTAATCATTATTGAGCAGTTACATGCATTCAAATCAGCAAAATTACAAGGGTACCCACATTTTTGCATAGCCAGTTTTTCACATTTTATTTAATTTCATACAACTAAATACTGCTTCACTAAAAATCTTTGTTTGGAAAACACCCCAGTATTCAAATGTTCCTAGGAAATGAAAGACATACCATTGTTATTTTTTTTGGTGAAAGTAGAGTAAATTATTATGCAGACTGATAGGGGTTTCCAAACTTTTTCATTTGACTGTACAGATGGTTGTCATTGATAACTTAAGGTTTGATTGTACAATACTATAATAAACAAGTAATGGGTTTTTAGTTGGCTTCAGGCAAGAAAATTTAGGTTACAGTAAGCAATTACTTCTGCTGCACTGGAGAAGCAACTTTGCCTTTAAAAAGACTGATGTTATGTCGTAAGACATTCTTAATTATTTGGTTGTTGGTATCAAGATGTTGTGCATATGCATGGATTTATCATTTGTCATTGCGTTGTAGGTTGCTTGTGGTGGTCTGTCAGTTCTCTGCTCCCTTTTATTAACAGGCGATGAAGTCAACTAGGGGGCAGAGACTTGCTTGTTAACAAGACCGGTTTTGATTGGCTGAGAGACACTGAGGTTGGGGATAAAAGCCTGACTGCTCCAGTTCCTGACACAGAGATTCACTCCTCTGTCACTGCAGACTTCTTGTTTGTTGTTTTATTTCCCAGGTTGCAGACTGGTTGTTGGTTGAGGTTATTTTGCTCGGTTTAGAGTAGGATGTGCTGTAAGCTCAATGTTTATTTTTTCTAGTAAATAGGCCTTTTTGGGAGCTTAGTAGGGAGGTGGGTGCCATTTTGTTTGAGTTTCCTTTTCTCCTGTTTTTGGTTAGTTAGTGAGGGCAGTTTCTGTTAATTTGTTTCTTTTGTGTTTTGAGGTAAAGTAGTTCCACTCCAAATAGGTAGTCTTGGTTTGTTATTTTGGCCATTCCCCTTCCTGAGGTTTGTTATGCTCCCAATCTTTGTCATTAGCTGTCTTGATTAAAAACTTTTGTAGTCAGGGGAGGGGACAGTTTAGAGCACAACACTGGCACCGTGTTGGTGGAAATGAGGCAAAAGAGAAGAGAAACACAAACTCTTGTTGAATCGACCACATTAACAGAAGTAGTGGCATGCTATCATTCAACTTTATTTCACACCAGCTGATGTACTGCCAAATTAAATGGTTTGGCATGGGTCTGTGTACATCAGTATAATTCATTTTTTGATTTAAGACTGAAAGTAAAAAATGGATCATTTTCACTGATTGGACTAGACCAATGGTAAAGGGAAAACTGGAAAACAGCTTGTTGTGCATTTATTGGTGTCTGTCTAAAGAAGTCAGAAAATGCCTCGTATTCTGTTTGATTGGAGGTGGGTTGGGATATCGGTGAGCCATCTGTTATTGGCCAGGTTCGTTGCAAAGACTTCCTCCCACAGGATCGCTACAGAATAAGAGTTTTGGGTCTCTCATGACTGCAAGGGGTACCCCAAGAGTTTTTGTTAAAGCTGCGCTGGAGAACTTTGTAAACTCTTTATGAATTAAAGTAGTCTGAACCAAGATGCTGTTTAATTATACTTCAGAAAAAACTTTGCCTTGGCCCTTAGCCATAAAACATTTAATTTCATTTGGCATATTTCTCATATAGCCTAGCATATTGTAACTCCGGTGAGATGGCTCCACATAGGGGAGCCCAGTAACAGTTCAGGAGTCTTGGGAAAACTGTAAATGGCCCCTGTGTGTGTTATTGTTGATACTTGATTTCTTTTCAGTTGTCCTGTGTGCCCTTGCCTGTGTGAACCTTGTCCGATCTGGACAGTAAGGAACACATGGTGGGTAATTTACACAACAGCTAAAGAGGATTGGACAGCGTTTACACCAGACACAGGCAAGGACACACACAACAATCGGGAACAAAACAAGTATCAACAAGAACACACACAAGGGCTATTTACAGTTTTTCCATCATACTCCTGATCTATTGCTAGGACTCCGCTATGCGGAGCCATGTCGCAGGTGCTACAATACGCTATATGCTAAAGCAAATCAGATGTTTTATGATCAAGGGCCAAGACAGAGTTTTTTCTGAAGTATGATTAAATGTCATCTAGGTTCAGACTGCTTTGTTTCATATATAATTTACAAAGTTCTCAAATGCAGTTTTAACAAAAACCCAAAACTCGTATTCTGTAGTGGGATACCGTGGAAGGAGGGGTCTTTGCAATGTACCTAGCTAATAACAGATGGTACACCTATATCCCAACCCAGCTCCAGTCAAATGGAATACAAGACATTTTTTGACTTCTTTATACAGACACCAATAAATGCAAAATGAGACATTTTCTAGTTTTCTCATTATGATTGGTCTAGTTAAACTGGTGAAAATGACCCATTTTCTCATTTTTGTATTTTCCGTCTTAAATCAAAAAAAGAATTATACTCACGTACACGGACTGGCATACCTCTACATCAGACACTATTAAATCTGCATTTCAAAAAAGTTTAGCTTCTTTCCTCTGATCACTTCCTCCATTGTTGTGAACATGGCACTGCAAGTAGTGATGTGCGAATCACGAACAAACTTGTTTTTCAAACGGGTCTTTAACGTGAACTGAATCAACTGATTCGCTGGCCAAAATGATTCAAATCACTGTACAAGCATGCGTGGAATGCCTGCTAAGCCTCTGTGCCTGTGATCAGAAGGTTGCCAGTTCCGGCCCGGCCTCAGCACATCTGCGGGTCCTTGAGCTGCAAGAGATGGCTGCCCTTCATGGCCCGCTTGCTGTCACCCACAGATAGCAAGTTGGGGGAGGTATAAAAATAATAACCCACGGGGATCAAGTGCTAATGTTCACATCAGTCCATGTCAGCAATTTCTTTCAGTCATTCTCTGAGTCTATGGGCCCAACACTGACTATGTAGTGCAGTGACATCTATTGGCCAGAATAAGAATTGCCATGAGTGAGGACCAGTTTGTACAACAAAATATTGACTAATAAAACTTGTGATTATTAATGTATGAATATTCTGTATATTTATTTGTAGCCTATAGTAATAAATAAAATAAAAAAACAAAAAATTGTTGGTGCTATACGTTAAGTTTAAATATATAGCCTGCCATAGAGTTTATATACTTATGTGTTCATACTTGCTAAATTATAATTATGATAAATACACACCTAAATACATATATACTGTATGTTATGTGGTTGATGTTGCTATTGTTATTGCTGTTACCACAGTTGCAGCTGTTGCGCATGTTGTTATTGCTGTTACTGTTGTTGTCGCTGCTCATTGTTTTATTTTTATATTATTATTATTTTAGTTTTGTTTTTCTTTGTATTGTCTTTTTTTGTGCACCAATCTGTGTGGTCCTTTTTTCTTTATTTCTCCCCCATACTTCTTCCCCCACCCTTGTTCTCTGTCTCCCCTAACCTCTGCTTGTTGTCTTCTTTATATAAAAAAGACAGAAAAAAAACTTGCAATGAAATGAAAAATAAAGCAGTCCTCCGTAGAGGTGAGGTGGTGGAGGGAATTAAAAAAAGAATGAATCAATGATTCAAAGAATAATTTCAGTGAACTGAATGAAATAAATTGAATCAATAAAAAGATTCAGTTTGCACATCACATATTGCAAGCACAGGATACATGTGATTATATACATGTAGTAAATTTGAGGCAATTACTGGATGGGAACAGCACAGCCTTCAAAGCACTCATATTTTCAAACTTAAAATACTTTCTCACAAGAAGAGAGAATCCCATACTTATTTGTAGGACACATGGAGAATTTTAGATTTTCTGTGAGAATGCAATAACTAAAAACATGTCTCATTACAACTTTTGTTTGTCCAAGACAGCTTATTTTGTGCTTCAGAAAACAACTTTGGCTGTGTCAAGATCACAAGAAAAATAAGTCTTGATCTCGACATAATACAGAAAAAGACGTCTTCTATGAACATGTTAAAAGTTTGCTACTTTGGGTTTTCTTTCAGTTCTTTAAGTATGGAAAGCAAAGTTATTTTTTATCATTCTTTTTTCTTTTTTACTGATGCAAAAAATGATCTGATCTGTGACTCAAATACTGTGATATAAGCCCAAACCCTGAGTTCTGTAATCCGTTGCATGCCTAAACCAAACCCACCAAGCTACACTTCTTACATCGTACTGGTGATGGTGGCACGTTGCCAGTACAGAGGCGGTGGAAATACTTCTCACAAATACAAAGAAAACAAATCGGTAGCTGTGTACAACCCAAACTCGACAAACATGTGGAACAGCAAGCTGGTTCCGGTAATATCAGACAGCAATATTGATTGGTTGTCAACAGTGAAAACATCATTCTGTGCAACAATATTTTTATTTAGTAGCTACTAACTACGGTGTAACTTAAGTAGTAGTGGTGCAACTGACAAAGAACGCGGTGCTAGTTTCAAACTAGCTAGTTTTAACATATGATTTAAGGTACACTTTACACCTGACCTTATGATAAACTTACACTAAGCTGGTGCAACCCACTGCAGGTCCTTTTAATTGAAATGGTAGTTTACAAGTCCTGTCCTAGCTCAAAGTGTCCTCCCGACATGGATTATCTGGTCACGCTCTTGTTTCTTGGTCTCTTTTGTAATAACACACAACAAACCAAATCTGCACAAAAATAACATTTTGTACTACACACATTGTAAAATTAATAAATATTTTATTATAATATAATAATTTTGTGCATTGCTTTTAACTTTTGGCCAAATTTTAACCCAGATTTTTTTATATCTGCATGGGTGTTTTCCTATGGAATAACAATACAGATTTCCTAACTTACTTAGCATGTCTTATTTTTTGTTTGCCATCTTGGCTCTCTGTATTCTCTGTGTTGGCTCTCTTACAGATGGCTGGCACTAGATCCAGACCTATGGTATTTTGAAGCAGCTGTTATGCAACTGTAACTTTAAATCATTTGCATGCATAAGAAAATGACTTTTAAATAGCTGCTCACTATGAGTGAAAGGGTTAGTATAACCGATAATGTAACACACTCACCCAGATTCTCAAGGATCACCTTCCATCTGTCTCTCACACCACGGCGCACCTCCCTCATGGCATTGATGTCAACACTAAGACGCCGGTATCCCTGTGGGATGTTTGAACATAGAATGAAATGAGTAGCATAATAACCAAGAATTTACATTTATATGGGAAAACAGAGAATTACAGAGCATTGTCATCATCACAATAGGTTACCTAATAGAGCATGTTTGGCTTGACTGCCATCTACTGCTGATTGACATTTTAGTACATGAACTGCAAGGTAGACTGAATGAGTTTTGTCTATCTCCTACTACATGTTCTGCTCTAAAAGTAGCAAGTGCAGTTTGTTTGGAAGCTTCTCTTATATCCAATTACGATAGTTCCAAATGTTAAAGATGTTTTTTGAACATTCCACATCCGTCCTAGTTTTTTCTGTTGCCCCAGGCCCAACTTTTTTCCAGTGTGTTGCAGGTACCAAATTCAGAATGACTGCATATTTCCAAAATATAAAAAGGATAATAAAACAATAATGCACTGTATATAAGGCAAGGCATTACATTTCTTATCTTTCTACTGTTTTGAATTTAACACACATCAAATGCCAGGCCTGCTATTATCTTTCTCTATGGTGTGTTACTTGACAATTGCCCTGTCCTGATTGTTCTCATGTGGTGCACCTGTGTTTTCCCTTTTATATATAAGGGTGCAGGCCCTGGCTTGCCAGTCAAACATTTCTCATTATTAGTGTCATCGTTGCTGCCAGGGGTGTCTGTGTCTTTATTGTCATCTTTTTTATTATTTATTATTTCCATTGTTCCCTGGTCAGGCTTCTGGTTTCATTCCTTGTTCATTAAATCGCAGGTACTGACACTTGCATCCTTGTCTCCCTTCACCCATGCCCGGTAGTTTGTGACATCACAGATGATTTACAAATTACCCTTTTCTGGTTTTTTGGGTGTTTTTTGCATTTTACTAGTAATGTCAAAACAAAGCTTTCAGAAGCAGTGAAGCCTCTCTTCCAAATGTGTCAGAAAAGGGTTCATTACTTGAAGCTTCACAGCATGGTGCACAGTAGTAGTACACTGTAAAAATGAGATTTGATTTTTAATTTGAAAGAACAAAAATATTTAACTGCTCTGTAAACAGTTTGAAAGTAATTGGTTATACTAACTTTTGTTTCTAAAACAAAAAAACAACTAAGTTGTTGTAGATGAAGCCAACTACTATGTGCATGCTCATTGTGACTCCTTGATTGAAAGGGTTCTACAGAGCAACCCTGCAGGGGTTTTTATCTTTGGTAAGGAGCTTCATCCGCCATCTTGGTCTTCCACAAGCAAAGATTTTACACTTTTCCCTCTAAGTGTAACTTCACGTAAAAAAGGTCAGTATGTCGGTTCAGTGGTGCCATGAATTTCTGGATTTTATGTAATTACATGTATAAATTTGTTCTTAATTGGTCATGCATCGGATATGCTACCCAGCACTATGACTGGTGAGTGAGCTAAAGTATCTTAACTAGATATGTTAGGTAGCAAACATCAGCGCTAACGTAATTTGCAAGTATAATTAATAATAGTTAGATTGAAAATTGGCATGTTTACATATGGAAACACTAATTTAATCCCCCAGACCCTGGTGAGCAACTCACCTCTTTCAGGTCATAGTACTTACAGCGTTAAACGCTGCCACTTGCTGCATTGTTAGCAATTAAAAGTAACACTTGCCAGGGTCTCAGTCATGTGAATTGAGTAGCCAAGTGTATATACCCCAAAACCCATGAACACACTGTGCATTCAAAATCATCCCGTTAAACTGCACTGAAAAAAAAATCTTTGACCAGTCTTGTATCAGTCCCACATTGAAATAGTTACAAATCTATTATCTTAACACATATATTGTCTTTGAATTGTCTTTCATAAAAATGTTTGCGTATGTTTCAGTGTTAGATAAGTGGGTTGGCTCATGGCTTTGTCTTCAGTCTACAAAATACAAAAAAACATCCATCCATCCATCAACATCCGCTTATCCGAGGTCGGGTCGCGGGGGCAGCAGTCTCAGTAGGGAAACCCAGACT
>JABJVO010000094.1:63979-74626 GCA_026770805.1 Boulengeromyrus knoepffleri
ATTCAATTCCAGTGTGGCCACTCCGAACTCACCCGCCCTAGTACCGTGATTATACAAAAAAAAAGGGGGGGGGGGGGACACAGAAACAACAATCAGAACAATAACAGACATTCATCACCATGGGGAGAGAAAAAAGGGTAAATAGAAATAATAATAATAATAATAATAAAGGTGGGATGGACAAAACAAAGTGTAGGGGAATGCAGAAAACAAACAACCATAACACACATAACATTCATTAAAAGGACATCAAACAACAAAACAATAGCAGGCTAATGATGACAAAAATAAAAAATTATAACAATAATATCAACAACAACAATAATAATAATAATAATAATAATACAAATAGGTAATAATAATGATATTGATCGCTCAACCTCATATGTGCCCATACTTGTATGTGCAAGTGTAGGTGTGAACTGATTTGTCATTGGATGTGCTGGTAGTTGATGCCGTCGGGGGCAGTGCCCCCCCCACCCCCGGGCCCAAGGCGAAGGCAGGGGGAACCAGGCAACTGAGCCCACCCCTCTGCTCCCACGGCATAAGGGCCCACAGCCACGTGTCCCCAAGACAACCACCCGCCCAACCCGAGAGGAAGCCCATGAGGGACTAAGGGGGTGCTAACCCACGCACAAGGAGGCCCACCGAGGAGGGATGGGCAGTGAACCCCCCCAGTCCCACCCGCGACCCCCCTACTGAGGCAAGCGGGTCCAGGGTCGAAGGGGCCCATCAAACGGGAGTAATAACCCGGCACACCCCCCCCGACACTGCAGGATGACTAAAGGAAGGCCCATACGAAGTACGAAGGGCCCCCCCCCACCCGGGAGCGGCGACCAGAGAATGGCAGACCCCCCGCCCGGCCCAAACCCAACCCCGAATTCCTCTAGAAGGGCCCAGAGCGTCCCAAGATTCCCCGGACCGCCCGCCAGGGCCTCACCACGGCGCAGCAGAACCAAGGACCACACAGCCCATGGCCCACGAGAGGAGGCCGCCCACACCAGCCAGGGCCGCCTGCATCCCCCGCATGATGGATCCTCCTCACGGTGGGCCCCCCACCCGTGCAGGGCCAGAGACAGAGAGTTAGGAAAGGCCCCTCAGCCCCCATCACTTCCCTGTGTAAAGTGTGTATGTATATGTGTGAGAGAGTTGTGTGTTTATGTCTACAATGCATTAAAATTAGTGGATGCAGTTAGGGTATGAGGGCCCCACCGCTAGCAGACGGCGCAGTCCCCTATCACCCTCCCCGCACCCCAAGGCCCTAATGTAATATGGACTGTGTATATTACTAAAGTGCAAAAAAAAACGGGCGAGCAGTTCAGGCACGGGCACCCCACCGCTGGCAGAGCACCACCTGCCTCAGCCCCCCTCTTTAGCCCTAGTGTCATGTGGTGTGTAATATGCAAGTAAAAATTGAGGGGCAGTATCTCGGCGCACCTCCCCACTGCCCCTCAAAGCCCTAATGTTATGTGAAATGTGGTGTCGGGCCCAGGGGAGCAATAAGGGCATGCCAGGAGTGCCCCCCCCCCCCAGATCCCCGACTGGCCCAGATTAGTCCCCATCCCTGACCCCGCACAGCCGGCAGGGGCAGTAAGGCAGCCCAGCAGCAGGGGACCCCCCCCCAGGCGCAGGCCGGAAGAGTCCTGCCCCAAACCCGACATTTTTCAAGTCCCCATAAACATCTGTGAATACAATCAAGAAACTAAAAATGTCGAAAGTCTCACGTTTCGTTGGGGTACTTATGGTTAAGCTTAGGGCTGGATAGGGGTTAAGGTCATCATGTTGGGATTAGAGTTTTCCCCATAGAAATGAATAAAGTCCCCACAAAGATATAATTACAAACCGGTTTGTGTGTGTGTGTGTGTGTGTGTGGGGTCATGTATACATTATAGTGTGGGGACAGTGTTATAAAAACCTGTTACTTTTTAGCTCGTCGGAACATTTTCAGATTCCCACAATATAAAAAATAAATTTAAAAAACCATGAATGCAATAAAAAAAAAACTAAAAATGCCGAAAGACTTGTATTTAGTTTGGTTACTTATGCTTAAGGTTAGGGCTGGGTAGGGGTTAAGCTTGTGATAGCTGGGATTTGGAGTATGCCCATAGAAAATAATGGAAAGACTCCACAAAGATGTAGTATGTATACAAACGTGTGTGTGTGAAGGAACTATGTCAGAAGCCTAAATGTGGCTCCCATCATCCTATCTCTGCCCATGGTCCCATGTCTCCCCATTATGACTTACTGTGATGCCCCCAATTTAACCAGGTTAGCCACTTTCATCCGTGTTACCATTGGTGATTGTATGCAATGCATTGTAGCTAATGACCCCATGAGAAAATCTCAATGGAAGTGAAACAGAATGAATGAAACAATGAAACAGAAAACTGACTTAAGTACCATCCCAAAGTGGGGCACTGTGTATAACTTAAAATAAGAACAGAAAATAAGACTATAGTGATGGCATGATTAATCTGATTAATCTGGTCATGTTACAGAATATGTGCAATTGAATGCATTAGTTATCAACTTCCTCTCAAAGACACGTATCAAAAATTCTGTGAGTAATTACTGATGTATCTGGTCATGTTACAGGATATGTGCAGTTGAATGCATTAGTTATCAACATCCTCTCAAAGACACGTATCAAAAATTCTGTGAGTAATTACCATAACAATTCTTGATGGCTATATAGTACAATACCCAATTATTTAGAGTCTTAACATTAGATACTTTCACAGAACTGGCTGCGGGTCATGTCCTGAGGCCGTATTCCTTGTTTTTTGTTTTGATTTTTACTTTCCTAATTTTTACATTTCTCACTGATATAAGTGTTTTGTTTCTTTTCTCATCAGTTTTTTAGCTGCGCTCTCTGTAAAAAAAAGATACTTTCATAACGTCAAGGCAGGACCCGAAATGTAGATTTAAGGAAAAACAAGAAGTCTGCAAAAAGTCTGAACCTACATATTTTCATTACTTCTACTCAGCTTCTAGCTGAGGGTCCTCTTTTAATTAGCAGTCTGCCTATCTTCCCACAGTGTAATAATAGTGCAACTATCCAATACTAAGTAAATAGAGGCACACAAGACCCATTTTCCCGAATGAGTCCAAGCACTAAAAGTGGATGGGTGAAATTCAAAAGAGAAACAATTAAGGCTTTAAGAATCCATTGCCTAGGGCAGGGACATGAGGGAGAGGACAGTCACAAGGGATGGTGTGCCATCCCCCTGCCCCTGCAATGGGTCATTTGCACATTAACATCACTGATCTTATATGCTTTTTGCTTTTGTGATAGAATTATTGTTATTTTATTCATTATTACAGTTTGTATTATATATTGTTCCTGCTATTATCAGTGTCTGATGCTGTTGTAACTTTATGTACTCTGTACTACATCAGTCTACTTCCAGATTCAACCTTTTTCCACAGCATTAAATCTGTTGATCTACTTGTCCTATCTCAATCTATATCCTTGGCTATGTGTTCTCACTCTGTCCCCTCCTCTCCTGAAATGTTTGCCTCTGAATACTGTCTACTCTCTTGATACTTGAGCACCTCTAACATCTTGTAATGCCACTGTTATCTTTTACTCCTACTGGTAGTACACCTGAGCTCTATTTCATGAAACGGACTGGTCTTAGCTGAAGAGACTTTTTAAGAAGACCAAGCTCACCATCCATGCTGGGCCTATAAAGATCATCTCTCCCATTACAGAGGAACCATTTGTGCTGCTCACCTGCCTTACTCCAGCCTCATCAACCATCCAGATACCCTTGTACTTTTTTACATCTAGATAATACCTACCCTCTGTCAGGTTTTGCAACTCCTTTCTTTTCAAAAGCTTTTTTCAGGATAGGATTTCCACCAGGTTTGGGGCCATTCCAGAATGCATTGATCAATCCCAATCCAATCCAATCCAATCCAGTTGGGACTGGGGAAAAAACTATGAGTAACAGAATTGGAATTGAATTTGAATTTCAGGGAGATTTAAATTCCACCTCCAGTTCCATTTTCTGATTTGGATTGGAATTAATAAATGCATTCCGGAATGGTCCCAACCCTGATTTCCACTATTCACAGCTCTTTGGCTGCCACTATTTCCCATCTTCCCTCAACCCCTGATCTCACTACCTGTCTCCTCCCTCTAGCTCAACAATGAGAAAACTGAGTTTATAGTAATTGTCATGCCCCGTACGTCTGATCCTCCTGTGTGCCACGCTACCTCATGTGGAATCCCCGTGTCATCAGCTGTTTTGAGTTGTTTTCATGATTCCTGTGTATTTAAGTCTGTGTTAGAGTATGTTTCCCCAGTCCTGCCATTAACGTCATTTGGAGTTTGTTGCCTGTTCCATTGCCCTGCTTGTCTCTACCTTTTGATTAAACCTTATGTTCTCCAATTCCTGAAGTCCTGTTCTGCTTCCCCGGTCCATGCCCCGCACATGTCATGACAGAATGACAGGACTGCGCAAAAAGAAGATGCCTCGCTTGACCAAGGAACAATACCTCGGACTTGTCAATGAGGTGATTTACTCGATCAGCCCGAGGTTCGGGATGACCCCGTGGCTCAAGCCCTTGCTTACTGGTCAAGGGACATCCTGGAGACGACGACCCTGACTGAGGACTCACACCTTGCAGAAGAGGTGCAAGTAAACTTACGGCAGTTTAGAAGAGGGGTGGCAGAGTCCAGGGTGCAGCGGGTGGCTTTGGACAGCGGACTACCCTGTGGTCTGCTGTCGGAGCTACCAGAAGCGCCCCAAACTCTGCTGAAGAAAAAAAGGCGCAAATGGAAGGACGTGCCGGAGGTCCTCCTGGGAGCCATCTCGATCTCCGCTGCCTCCCCTGCAGCAAGTCGAGAGGAACCCCTCCCGATTCTTAATCTGGTGGTGTTCGCACCCGATGTCATCGCTGCCTACGCTTGCAGCTTGTCTGCCTGCTGCTTCACTGCCAGTGCCGGCAGCTCGTCCCTTCCAATGGATGCGCTTGACCTTAAAAGGGGCCAGGTCTATTGGGGATGCCATTCTGCGGGTCCCCAAGTTCCCTAAATGGGCAGCGTCCGCTACTGATGCGCAAACCCTAGCTCCGGTGCTTGTGGTTCCTGCTTCAGTGGTTCCTGCTCCAGTCCCCATGGTTCCTGCTCCGCCCCCCGTGGTTCCTGACCCTCCGGCTCCAGTTACCCTGGACCCTGTTCCCATGCCCCTGGTTCCCATCCCCGAGGAGGTCCCTGATTGCCCAGACCCTGCTCTTGCGCCAATACCCATGCTCCCAGTTCCAGTAGCTCCTGATTCCCCAGTCCCTGTCCCCGAGGAGGTCCCAGATCATTGGACAACCACTCTCGGTGTCCTGGAAAGGGAGAGGACACCTGCGCTGGGGTCGGATGCCGCCCACCCTGCCCCCTGGCTCGCCTTTGGTCCCCCTGGCTTCGGCCTGCGAATCCTTCAGCTCCTGCTTGCCGGTTGCCTGCAGGTCCCCCAGCTCTGACTCGTTGGTCGCATGCACCTTTGCTGGCTGTGGCTGCGCCTTCGCCTGCTGCAGCTTCTGCGCCCTCCTCCAGTATCCCCTTCTCTTCCCTCCTTGCCTCCTTCATCAGTCCCTATACCTTCCTCTTCGCCCCCTGCCTCGCAGTCACTGAGGGTCCCTCCTGCTCCGGCCTCGCGGTCGCCCGTTGCCCCTGCGGCTCCCGCCTTCCACCCACTGGGGTTCCCTCCAGCTCCCAGTTTCCCCCCACCTTACCCCCTGGTTTTATGCCCCTTGTGTTTGCTCCCAGTCCCTCTGCACCTTTGTTCCCTTCTGGTCTCTGTCCTCTGTTTGTTGGTGTGCCCCCTGGTGTTGTTCCTCCGCTGTTCCCTTCCTTGGTGTTCAGAACTGTGTTCCCGTCCTTGGTGTCCCTGTTTGTGTCCGCATTTGTTCAGTTGTTATCTGGGTTCTTGTCTTGTTTATCCTTTGTGCAGTTGCTGTTCCCTGTGTCCCATTGATGGTCTTCCTTTTGTTTTCCCAGGTCCTATGATGTCCCCTGGGCTTATCATTGGCTCTTGTGGTGAAAAATTTTAGGGACATTAACATTCTCTGTGCATTTGCTGATGTAACAGGTGACAGAATTGGTGTCTTCCAAGTTGATGGACCCGCCATAGGTAGCAGCTTCTCTGAACATGTCCCATTCAGTACAATTGAAACAGTCCTGAGGTGCTTGGGCAGCTCCACCCGGCCAGACTCTGATGCTTTTCCTGGATATCTTCAGCAGGGAAATGTATGAGCGGAATATCATCACCATCACATGGTTGGAGGGACTGATGTCGGTGAGTTTGGTAGCTTTGTAGGCCTCACACATGTTTGTGTAGACTTCTTCCAGACAGTTCTCCCCTCTCATGGCAAAGTTCACATGCTGATAGAATTTAGATAGAATCGATTTCAAATTAGCCTGACTGAAGTAGCTAGCAACAATGAAATGAAAGGTGAGCCATTTGTAGCTTGCTGATAGCTTTGTACAGCTCGCCTAGTGCCTGATTAATATTGGAACTAGGCAGCAAATACATAGCTACTACTAGCATCATGGTGAATTCTTTCGGCAGGTAAATTTGGATGACATTTCACAATTAGAAACTAACTGAGACGAATAGTGGCAAATTACTTGAGCAGAGTGCGTACATAGGCCTTGTTTAGGTAAATGCACAAATTCTGCAGGAATTAAAAATGAAACAATTATTTCAATCAGTAGAACAAATTAGGACTAGTTGATGCGCATAACTTTTCATCTGATTAACTTTTTACAGTTGCAGATTTGGCAAAAAAATATATATTATTATATTATAACTGTGTGTTATTTAGTAGCTTTTAAATCCAGTAGCTGAACTTTTTATGCAAATGTATGCATTTGTCTCACTGTTTCAGAGACAGCATGCACATTTGGGGCAGTGGTGGCTTAATGGTTAGGGACACGCACTTGTAATTGAACGATTGCAGGTTCGAGTCCCCGACCAGCAAAGCACCACTGAGGTACCCTGAGCAAGGTACAGCCCCCAAGCACTGCTCCCTGGGCACTGAATTAGCTGCCCCCTGCTATGTCATGCCGTCACATATGGGTTAAATACAAAGGACACATTTTGTTGTTGTGCACTGTGTGCTGTGATGTGTCAACAATGACCACTGATCACTAAATTCTAATTCTACACCACCTTAAAAAATATCAACAAATAGAAAAAGGACTCCTGAGACCCCCTCAACCAGCAAGAAAAGCACATTAAGAAAAACCTGGCCTATGTCTCAGAGGTTCATTGACAAAGCTGTTGTGAAGTATGTGGTTCAAGGGCTCCAGCCGTTCTCTGTTTAAAGATTTGTTTAAAGATTTTGTGAAGGGACTGCAACCTAACGCAAAAATAATGTCATGACTGATGCTGCACTCCATCATTAGTGATGCCTCAGAGGAAATGAAAAAGACAGTGAGGCCATGAAGAGAAGTGACCATATTGCCACCACCACCAACTGCTGGTCTGTTAGAAGGGGGAGCTTCATTGGTCTTACTGCCCATTGGATTGACCCTGACAGTCTCAAAAGATGCTCAGCAGCCCAAGCTTGTAAACAACTGAGAGGTTCACACACATATGATGTGTTGGCAAGTGCCTTGAATGACATCCATTCTGAGTTTGAAATTTGGGGGAAGATTCTAAGAACAACAAATGATAATGGTTCTACTGTAACTTCATAACAGCTTCAAATTTTTTGTGAACATGAGAACAACAATGCAGTTGGAAGTGATGGTGATCAATTGGTGATTGGTATCTCAACCAGAAGAAGAGGAAGAGGATCAAGAGGGGGATGAAGAAGTGGAGTTTGTTGATGTGTCATTACTTCTGAATGAAGATTATGCTTTTGAGTTCCAGTTACCAAAGCACCAGTGCTATGTATGTCACCTCCAAAACCTAATGGCTATAATCGCTGCCATGAAAGCAACATCTAATGCGGCATAAAAGTTCCATTCAACATTTGGGAAGTGTAATGTACTTTGGAACAAATATGGAAGATCTACACTTGCTGAAACTGTTGAAGATGCTTGTTCCCTGAAGATGCTGCAGCCAGATGCTACCAGGTGGAACTACTTGTTCCTGGCAGTAGAATGACTACTGAGGATAATCAAAGAAAAGGGAGAAGGGGCCATTGGAGTCATCTGCATAGATTTAAAGGTTCCAATGTAAGTAAGAATTGCATAGGGTATTATGTACAGTTATGTATTGTGCAAAAGTCTTAGGCACCAATACAGACTAATATAGTGAAAGCTGTTTATCTAAGCTGCAACCAATTTTGTTAAAGTTACAAAAAACCCCTTTGTCAAATATTGATCACATTGATTTAGCTAAAAAGATTATTGTAAAATTTTCTCTCCTTTTTAACTGACATTATATGTAATTATATGACATTATATCCCTCCATGGGACTGAACCAGTACTCTACCTCAGATGGTGCCTACCCCGGGCACCATCCAGACATGTGGGAAGGCAGAGAGTATGGATGGTAAGAACCTGCATTGACACATAAATAGACAAGCATAGTAGATAAAAATGTACAACAGCACCAACAGCCATAGTTATGGTGTGTTAGGTTGCAGGTAAGCTAAATTGAAGCAGTAGGTCTCCAGTCGAGATCTAAAGACCGAGACCAAATTGGAATCCCGAACATAGGCTGGTAAACCATTCCACAATATAGGGGCCCTGTAGCAGAATGCTTTAACACATTCAACATTCACTTTATTTATATGTGGAACGACAAGGAAACCAGCATTCTGTTATCTGAGTGAACAAAGCGGCTTGTAAATTTGAAGCAATTCTGTCAGGTAGGCAGGAGCTAGACCTTTAAGTGCCTTATATGTAAGTAGGGGAACCCACTCACATCAAGGTGAGTGGGTGACGACCTGGCAGCACAGTCGTAAATCTACTCACAGCGGCAACATTCGCCCATTCACATTTCCAACAGGTTCTCCCCACTCAGTGAAACTCCCGCTGAGACACCTGTTGAAAGCGCTCTAGTAATTGCCGATTCTATCCTAAGAAACGTGAGAGTAGTGACTCCAGCGACCATAGTAAATTGTCTCTCTGGTGCCAGAGTGACCGACATTTCGGCAAATTTAAAAGTGCTGGCTAAAACTAAGTGTAAATACTCTCAGTTTATTATCCACATTGGCACTAATGATGTCCAAATGAGGCAAATTTTATAGAGGTGAGCAACCTTGAGAAGAATATGTGTGTGTCAGCAAAGTGCTCTGGCCCCATCCCTGGTAGACGTGGCGATGAAATGTACAGCAGATTATTGCCGCTACACCGCTGGACAACTGGTGAATGTTTTGGGCTTTTGAAGAGGGATGGTATTCACCTCTCTTGGGCTGGTACTGATCTCCTTTCCAAAAGTATAGTTCATAGCCTTTAGCATTTATTTCTAACTAACACTAAAACTAACATAAGACTGACATTACACTTAACACAAACAACAAACATGAAATAATGGAATAGAAACAGACAGAATGTAATTATGGAAATGCAATGACCATATTTAAATGAGTAACCTTAAAGGGGACAGTTTGTGGAAACACGACCCTAAAGTTGTATAGCAGGTTACCCTAACAGAACAACTGATGAGCTGATGGGATGATGGCACTCAGGAAGGCGCGGCGTTTGGAGCGGTTGTTGGAGTGGAGCCCTTTGGATTCTCTCTCCTTATGAAGCTTTAAGGTGAAAGGCTTTGTCTTGGTTGCAGTTCTCTGTTGGGTAGCAGGCCTTCACCGGCAGGCTTCAGGAGGGCTTCTTTTCTCCTGGGCTGATGTTCTCCGCCTCTTTCTTCGGGCTGATGTGCTTTCTGCTCCAGAGGCTTTGTTCTGAGGTGCCAGGTTTTATGGTCTAAAGTTCATGGATGACCAGGAATTCGACACCTGAACCAATGGCTGACCATCTATTTGGCGGGCTTTCGGAGGGGTGTCTGTGGCAGTCCATTTGGGATTTATCACCAGACTGATTCCCCTTTACTGATGATTTTCATTAAGCTGGTGTAACTTTTAATACATAAACTTTCATGGTAACCACTGATCAGATTTAGAATCAGAAGTGATTGTCCATCAGTTTGACACCAAAATGCCATACCAGCCTGGCGGTTCACACCTCATACCATCTGTATTAATTAATTAACAATTACTTATATTATGTATGTTACGGTATAGGTGTTTTGGGTTGCACCTCAACAGATGTTACACTTTGGGTAAATGGTACAGACATTACATATTCACATTCAAACAGCACATCTTACTCTTAACTAGGCATGGCCGTTAGTTTGTGGCAACACCAATTTAAATTGCACATCTGGGAACAACATATTTTGGTTGGTGTAGCTTATCCTAACTGATCTGCTCCCCAGAATGGATAATGCACACAGTTTGTTTAATGCAGAATAGTAGGACAAAGAAATTCTAACAGACCACAAAGATCAGATAAGGGCCACAGAGGAATGTGGAAGAAAAGGGAGGGGGGGTTGTTAAAGAAAGAAGAACCTCTGAAAGTTAGGTTATGTTTGTGTGTGTCCTATCTGTATATTGGGTCTAGCAATCATAAGCAAAGAAATATACAGGGTATACAAAAGCCGAACTTAAAAGAAACTTTCTTTAGGGTGTTGGGT
>JABJVO010000094.1:148796-161007 GCA_026770805.1 Boulengeromyrus knoepffleri
TGATTGGTTGATTAGATAATTGCATTAATGAGAAATTGAACAGGTGTTCCTAATAATCCTTTAGGTGAGTGTATTTAGGCGCCACCTAGTAGAGGGTTTGCAGCCTGACTGAAAGGATAAGGATAAGGACAGGTGCATGGTCACTAATAACAATAGAGTTGATTGTGTTCTCAGAGATTTGCTGAATAAGAGAGTTGCTGACAAGAAAAAAATCTATTCTTGAAGAGGATTGGTGGATGATATGTATGAGTATTCTCTTAAAGATGGATTCCTTGTTCTCCAAGTATCGCTAAGACCATATTCAATCATGTATTGTTTAATTATTTCAGATGAGTGCCAAATGTGTTACTATGATTACCAGAATGATCCAATGAGGGATTAAGGACAGTATTGAAGTCTCCAGCTAATATGAGACTTGAGAAATTGAGGAGACAGGAGAAGAGGTCACTAAAAAAAGACGGATCGTCATTATTTGGGCCATAAATGTTAGCTAATGTCTTTCGAAAGTAATATGACTGATTGTAACATTAATAATGATAAATCTTCCATTTGGGTCACAAACTGTTGAATTGAGAGTGAAGGGGACACTTTTATTTATCAGAATTGAGACGCCTCTTTGTTTGCTATTGAAGGTAGATGAAAATATTTTGTCAAATTGATTGAATTTGAGATATGGGAGTTCAGCTTCAGTTAGATGTGTTTCTTGTAAGAAGCATACGTCAGCCGTCAGCTTTGTGAGGTGATTAATTACTTTGATTCTTTTGGAATGAGAGTGAGAGCCACGTACATTCCATGTTATCAATTTAAGTGGATGCATGACTGTTTGTTATTCAGACTATATATGTGAGGGCTGATAGAGGAGAAAGAACAAGATAACTTAAAATTAGGGAGAAAAGGGGAGGGGATAAAGAGATAACGTACAGTGTGTGTACTTGTGTGAGTGTTAAAAGAAAAAAATCAGAAAATCTAAAATAAACAAACATTGGAGCATAACATAAAAGGTCATGGAGTGTTCTCTTCACAAAGTTACAGAGAGATTTCAACCTGGTATGATGTCCCCAGGCTATCCAAGGTTTAAAAATGCGTGTGGGCCTGGGTATATACAGAACAAATTTGGCGATTACATGAAGACTAGTACATATTACAGAAATACATTGAACATATAGTGACATACAAACACTGAACATATAAAAAAAAATAGCGAGGATAAAGATAGAGAGAGAGAGTCAGAAATGAAAGAGAGTAGAACATAAAGAGAGAAAAAGAGTGGAAGCAGTGCTTCCTGTATTAATGGCTGGTACAGCATGTAACAACATATTTGGAGAGACAGCAGGAGTAATGTTTAAAGTTCTAAGGATGTATATTGCTGGCAAGAGAAAGAAAAGGCTAGGATAACCTAAAGCCATGTAGTGATGTCCCGGTCACGAAATAACGTTCCGTCAACATAAAGTTTATCCACTGATAGTGTGGCTCGTTTTCCTTTTTTGTGAAAGTCTTTCATTATTGGGATGAGTATTTTCCTTCGTTGTTGTATTTCTTTAGGGAATTGATCGTTCATCCCAAATGACGTTCCTTTTAAGAGTTTGCCTCTGCTTTTAATCATCTCTTTATGCTTGTAATGCTCAAATTTAGCTATTATTGGAGCCGAATTGTTCGCTTTATTAACTTTAGGGGTAAGCCGGTGTACTCGATGGAATGTTATTTGATGCACAGTCTGTTTAGAAAGTTTCAAGGATGTTTCCATAAAGTTTTTCAGGGCTCCCTCTGGGTTATTGGGGTTTTGTTCGGGTATGCCGGAAAATATTAAGTTATCGCGCATACTGCGGCACTGAAGATCAAGCAAAGTAACTTTTATGGATTTGTTTTCGTCGGTGAGGTGCATGACTTGAGTGGATAGCATTTGAACAGTTCCTTTTAGCTCATTATTTTCCTGTACAAGCGAATCAATCTGAGATTGTGAGAATTCAAGACTGGCTTTAAGCTCCCTGATGTCATCGCGGAGAAGTTCCAGTAAGGACAGTTTTGAGTTAATGGATTCGAGATGACACTAACCTCCATTGTCATGATGAGTCCGTCGTCAGTTTCGGTGGACCAGTCCCGTTTTGCTTTCTTCCTATCGTTTGTAGTCATGACATCCAGGTTGTAGAAATAGCTGTCGATGAATGTAAAGAGGCTATCCAGAGTTGAGGGAGGCGAGTTATCCAATGTAAGAGATTAATATAATTTAATTTAAAATTTGAAGTGAAATATCAACTTGAATTGTTGTTTGGGAGTTCAGTGCGCAGCCATGTTGGATCTCCTCAGTGCACAGCCGTCTCTCAGTGCACAGCCATTTCAAATCCTCAGTAGAGTTATTTTAACAGGGCCAGTGTGCTCAAAATCTTTTTCCATCGGGGGGGGGGGGGTTACTTCTCATTTTACTTTATTGCATGCGGACGATATTTCATTATTTATAAATGAAGTCTACCCAACCTATTCCACATATTTTGGCATTGTTTGATCATTTTTGTTATGTTTTGGGCTATATAATAAATTGGAGAAAGTCATATTTTCTTCCTCTAAACTTTGAGTCTTTGCCTCTTTCCAGTGTTGCATTTGCTGTTAATTATTTTAATATCTAGGTGTAGACATGTACCCTTCCTTTCATAATATTGTTACAAAACATTGCAAGACACATCCTCTCAGATATTAGTGGAGATCTTTCGAATTAGTCACATTTATCTAACTATTTATATGCTCGGATATCTATAGTTAAAATGAACATATTCCCTTGTAAATTTCTATTGTGCTACAATACCTTTACCGCCTCTAGTACTCTCCATTTTGGTCCTATAAAAACTTATTTAAATCCACTTGGAGGACAGTGGAAAGACAGACCTGACCCATTCGTTTTGATACTCCCAGTGCACCAAGTGCAACATGTTCTCGGGGATATTTTCAATGACAAAGGTCTAAGAACATTTCAAGATATTAAGACTATGTGCAATATACCTGGTACTTCATTTTTCTTATGTATTTATGTATCAAGTTGGCTCTTTGTGCTTCTGGGGTCGCTTTAGATGCAGGGGTGCCATTGCATCCACTCCACAAGTTAATATATCCCAACAACTATAGCTTTAGCTCTGCCTTCCATGTCTATTCTTTTCTGCTTAAATATTCATACAACACTCTTGGAGTTGCAGTTTAGTCAAAAGATTTGTGATGTACAAGACATTTTTTCTTATTACACATGGGAAACAATCACTCTAATCATCAGAATTAGTCATCATTGGAAGCTGGCTCATTGAATTTTTTTGACCCCATTGAAACATTTCCATATGCATATCTCTTTGTCTGCAAACTGTAATTTATGTTCTGAAAAGGTAATAGAGATTTTCTTGCATTTCTGTTGGGACTGGCCACTAATTCTGGCAATAGTTAGCTACTGATATATCAAGCCTAATAGGGTACTTTTCCACAACACCAGGTACCATACTTTTGATACTTGAAAGTTCCAAAAGTACGGTTACTTCAAACTGTTGGTTTTCCACTGGAGTAAAAACTGATACCAGTGCTGAATGACATGACAAAGTGAGGTGGGGTATTTTGTACTGACTTAAAAAAATGGCTGTGTATATTGTAGGGCTGGATGATGTGCAATTTTTATATCAACATTGCATGTTATGCACATGCGATTCTTACATCACTAGTCAGATTACAGATCAGGCTTTTTCTTACTTTTGATTCTATATGGATATTATAATGCAGGGGGTTAAAGTTTCACTAAAACATTTTTATCCAGTCGTAGAAAAAAAAACCTTAGCTAACTGCACAATTTAAAATATCATTCCTTTTATAGATGATCCAGAAATATCTATAAATTAGTTTAAACTTACCTCCGCTGCTTTTGCATGAGCGCTTCATGTGCTGTTCAAGACAATCAAAATCGTTTTCATGGTTGCTATTTAAATCACTCTTAGACAGAGATATTTATGAACTTTATGAAATTTCTGAGATATTTTATAAATACCCCAATATATATTACAACAAAATCACATCACTATTTATAGCATGCTATCCTGGTATATTAAACAAAATACTTTATTTTTTTCTTTCATGCCAACCTGTTGTATCTGTTTTTCTGACCAGGGGTGCGTTTCCCAAACAACGACGGAAGTTAGCATTAATGATGCATCGTACTATGGGAGCTCAAACTAACTAACATCCGAAGTACGACTGTTTCCCAAAACCATCGTACCACAGTAGTACGAACCTCGTTAGTTAGTTGGGACTACCATAGTTCGAACTACAATAGAACCAGCACTGATTGGTCAGACTTACGGCGAGTCGTGCACAACAACTAACAAACTACTTTCACAGCCGGTCACATACAAAAACTTGCGAACTGTGTAATATCATATAAATATATAATAATCACTTATATATTTTTTTTATCCAGTTTATTGTGAATTTATTGTGTCAGTCACATAACACCAATAATGTGAAAAATAGCAATCGCGCCAAAATAATGCAACACTTCTTGGAGTGGTAAACAGAACTTTTAGCTATGACACTGCATTTTGTGAAAGATGCTCCATCTGTAATTACGTGAAATTCATTGTTTCAGTCACACTACATACACTTACAAATTCCTGGTCCGACGTTGTCGCTTATAGAGTGTTAGTGGCTGACTGGAATAGACAGGCGTATGTAATATCCAAACATCACAGACGTCATTTCCCGAGTACAAAGGCATGGATTCATATCTGACCACTGTAGTGTCATTCTATACTCTTCCATTATGGCAATGACAGTTGTCAGTGAATAAGGAGTACTTCATCAAAGTGCTGTACTCTTTTCTAAGGCAACTGTTGTCCCGCTTAAGTTATGTGTGCAATGAAGAAACTGCACAACACCCAATGGTCTGCATTGGGCTACAAATACACACATGTACACATACAAGGGATAATGATTTATTATTTTTGGGTTTTATTATTTTATTAATTTTTTTTATAAATTTATTAATTATTATTGTAAGTCCGCAGTATCGTTACCTCCGTAGTTCGAACTATGGTTTCGGGAAACACCTGCGTCATACTTAAATAGTTCAAACCATGCAAGTTGCTAACGTAGTTTTGGGAAACGCACCCCAGATCGACCAGATTTTGAAGTTCTACCTCCCAGGACCATTCTGGTTACACCTAACAACTGCCTATCTCTCTTAATATCCGTGGCCAATCCAAGTGAAATTTGGCACATGTGTACTATGACCAAATCTGAGATCCCTATGTATGGGTGGTTTTCCAACACACCAAGTACCATATATTTGGTACAGTACTTTTGGTACTTTACCTTTTCCGTTGACTTGTGGTTGAGTAACAGTACCAAAACTACAAGTACCAAAAGCACCAGACCAGCTGGGGTACTTCTTTGGTACTTCGGTACTAGTTGTAATTCAATTGTAATTATAGCTAGTTACAACTGAATTCTTGATCATAAATTGGTGTTTTAACTAGTTAAAATTTTAATTCTGATATCAACAATTGATTATAGCTAGTTGCAGTTCAATTCCTGATATCACAGACTGTTTTAGCTAGATAAAATTTCTAGTCCCATTGAAATGTATGACGAAAACATTCTGAATCTCACTAGCTATAACAGAATTTCTGATATTAAGAATTTGGAATTATACCTAGTTACAGCTGAATTTGTGATATACTCTAGAAATTACTTAAAGCTGAAACAGTTTGCCATATTTGTGGCAAATTGGCTCTGTGCATCTCAGTGCCTCAGTAGGCAGATTTCCATCTAAGCGATTTTATGCGCAAAAACACTTCAATGCTAAAAAGTGGCCAATGGAAACAATGTGTAATGCTAAAATTTTCCAGATGTTGACAACTTTTACCATTTAGTTTTAGTGGATAAAGTCTTTGTGGACACATGTTATTTAGCAAAAAACTACAGTGGAAACATTTTTTTACAAGAAAGAATGCAATTTACACAAAAGTTCTGACAGATAACAACTTTTATCACGTATTATCTTTCCTATAACAATCACAAACATGCAAATGGTATAAATACAGTGGTGGACTGTTGTCTTGCTGAGACTGAATATTTCTCTCACTACTTTATACTTGCCGCAGGTTGTCAGTTTGCGATTCGCTTTTGGGTCAGAACAGGTGGTTGGTAGCTGCCTATTTCTGGTCCAATAAAAGGTCCTATGTGCAGGCATTTCAAATGTTGAACTAGGCACCCTAAAATGTTTAATCCAGAGATTTGGTGTAAAGTGGTTCACTACTACATCCTCCTAAAATGTAATTATTTTGTTTCGGGAGCATCTTCTTTGGATGATAAACAGATACACTGACTAATTGAGCTAATAAAATAATTTTAAAAGGTCCAATGCACATCAGTTCCCTGTACAGGCAGTCTCCAGTTACGCATGACATCTGTTCCCTGTTTTCCTTTAAGTTGACTTTGTAGGTAAGTCGTAAAAATAATAATACAGTTCATAATAATAATTATACAGTGATAATAATACTAACTACATATGCTACTGTACTGTACCTCGAGCTGACAACCTTTTCGTTGTTTTCATGAGCTTCACAAAGCATTGCATGCGTTTGCTATTATGAACCTTTGTATTTAACCCAAAAAGCTGAAAAACAAGACCAAAACATCAAGAAGGGACCGGGAACAGGACCGACACCCAGAACAGGAACAAGGACCAACAGAAAGACAGGACCCGACAAAGGACGGGGAACGCAGACAGGCAGACAGAAAAGGGCGACACGGAGGGAACACCCACAGGCGACACGAAGGGGCCAGGAGTGAACGGAGGAGGAACAGAGGGACGAGGAACAGAAACAGGCGGGACGAAGGGAAAGGGAGGAGGAACAAGGGGAGCCCGAAGGAACCCAGACGGGCGACGGGCGACGGGCAGCGGGCGGAGGGGCTGCAGGCGAGAGGGAGGAGGGAGCAGGAGGGAACCACACAGGGGCCAAGGGAACGGGTCGAGGGAGTGACGGAGGGGACACGGAGGGAGCAGGAGGGAACATCGGTGCAGGCAGGCAGGAGGGGGAAGCCGCGGCAGGCGAAGGTGCAGCCGGAGCCGGGGAAGGCGCCGTCCGACGCCAAGCCGAAGCAGGGGGGCCCGGAGGCAGCTGACACGGAGCCGGAGGCGGGACTGAGGACCGGCGGTGCAGCCGGAGCTGCTGGCAGGATGGGAACAGGCGGGTCCGGAGCAGGCTGGACCAACGAGCAGGGCTGGACGGGCAGAGAGGCGGCCTCAGACAGGGCCGCGGGCAGAGCGGCCAGCAGGGGGCGCCTTAGCAGGCACCTCGGGCGTGCGGCCAGCAGGGGGCGCCTCAGCGGGCGCCGCCAACACGTGGCCATCAGGGTGCGCCTCAGCAGGTACCTCAGGCATAGCGGCGACGGCAGCTGCAGCAGGGGTTGCCGCGGACAAGCGGGTCAGGCTGGACAAGCGGTGCCGCGGGCAGTGCGGCGGCAGCAGCAGCAGCAGCAGCAGCAGCAGCAGCAGCAGCAGCCGGTGCTGCTGGCAGGTCCGGAGCAGGCAGGTCCGGAGCAGGTAAGCCTGGGACTGCCCCTTTAAGGGCTTTAGGGACCCGGGGAATGGCGTCCCGGATGGCGCTGATCCCCTGGCTGTGCAGGCGCTCCGGCCGGTATGGATACGCCTCCAACGGAGGCAGCTTCTCCGGGTGGAAGCCAGTCAGGCGGGCAGCAGCGATGTCGTCCCAGGCGGGCGGGGAGCCCTCGTGCTCACCGGCTGACTCCCAGGCAGGGAGCTGAGAGCTGACTCCCAGGTAGGGAGCTGAGAGCAGGCTCCCAGGAAGAGAGTCGGGGTCTCTTCCTGCTGCATTTTGTTCTTCTTTCACTTCTTCTTGCCGCTTGCGGCGGAAGGCGGAGCCGGCGCGAACACGTCGCCTAGGCTCCGGGCGACGTGTTCATCTCTCCGCCGTGTGAGACGCTCACACAGGCGGCAAAGGCATTTGCGTACCCGTCCGAGCGGGCACTGCTGTCCGGGCGGGCGCTCCTCCTCAGGAGCTCGGTCTGCCGTGCTGTGCTTTCTTGGAGACTTGTCATTCTGTCACGATCGGGCACCGGCGAACCGGCAAGCAGGGGAGAGGAGCCAGGAAGTCGGGTAAAAACGGGGATTTATTAAAGGTAAACAGGACCGGGGAAGCACGACAGCGAACATCAATGACAAGTCTGGGGAAGACTGACTCAGACGAGGACTAAATACACAAGACAAGCTAAGGGTAACGAGCAACAGGTGAGCACAATCAGGCAGAAACAGGAGGTAACGAGGTGGGCGTGGCACACAGTAGGATCGGACGGAGCTGGGCGTAACAGTCTGCATATCCTTTCCATTTTGTCCTGTCACCTTTATTATGTATGTGATATGCAATTTTTTAATAATGTATTCTGCTATAGAAATTCTAAATTAATCATTCCTCCATCTTCCGTACCCTTTCTTCAGTACACCTTTCCTAGGAAGGGTACATCCTGGACAGGATGTCAAACCATCTTAAAGTATATACAAACAATAAGGACAATTCACTGAGACAAGTTCCAACTTCCATGTGTTTCAATTGTGGGATAAAACCTGAAGGGAGAATGTGCAAACACCCCCACAGTTAAACAGCTAGTGTGGAAATAAAACCTACAAGCCTGGAGGTGTAAAGCCACATCGCCTCCTGTAGTGTCGCCTGCAAGAAAACCAGACAAGCAGAAATCAAACCCTCAACCATTTAATGCTACTTCAGTCACTTTCTCTGCATTCCATTGTGTATTTACATGCTGACTCACACACAACACAGCACAATGCAGGCTACAACTATGGCTCCACTTATACACGGTGGGCTAAAATGAGACTTGTGGGTGTTCACCAGCTGAATGGAGGAGGCTGAGGGCACCACACTTGAAGATCTTGACTTTTGTAATGCCTCAGCAGGAATGCATCTGAAGATTATAATTACATACAGCAAGAGAAAAGTGTCATGATGATTAATTTGACAGGTACAGAAGAGAGAGGATGAATTTAGTACAAATAGAATATCTAGTGTAAACCAAGGAGACAACATACTATTTGATAAAAATACATTAGAGTGGCTCTGATCCATTACTTCTTTCATGTAAGATTAAGTTTATTTATATAGCAGTTAGATTTTAGCAGTTCTGGATGGCAACCCAATGATGCATCGTCAAGATTTGATTGGTTTACTTGTTCCTGACAAGAGAGCAAATTTTCCCACAGAATATGGCAAGAATCTACTCAAAATGGGCTCTGATGGCTCATGTCTTCAATTCACATACAGCAGGCTGTCAGATGTACTGCCCAGTCTGCCCACAGGGAAGCCAGCTTTTACCGTTTCCAATCTATAGTTTTTGGTTTCTGCTTGCAGTGCCCATTTTATCTTTTTTTTCCCTGTTGTAGCACAGGTTTATGAATGTTAGCGAGCAGGGCTCTGTTGGGATTTTACAAGCTGAGCTGTACTGAAACATTCATACTACTTTTTGACTTTTACATAAGGACTGTCACTAATAATGAACTACATTTATTTTCACATTTGGTTGCTATGGCTGCCGCGTTCATTACACTGTTGCTAGCCAGATGATTATAACAGAATCCCTTAGATGAGAGTGTTCCCCTCTCTCATTCATGACTCTTTCCTCCTGGGACCCTCGTTTCTCATGCTGAGCACCATGACCCTCCTGCTGGTACCACTGACAGTGCCCTGGGGTGTTCTGCCAAACTATAGCACTTACGTAATGGACTGTATGTTGATCCCCCCATGAATGGGTAGCAAAGTTTATAATTGCTTACACTATTTATTAATTCACACTTCAGTGTTGTGTTCAAAAAGGCATGATAAGCACATATGGAACATAAAATGGCTTATAAACAAATGCACAAATGAATGCATGAATGAATAAATTAATTAATGAATGATATAATGATATTTATAATGATATGAAAAGATATTTAATGTGTGAATACATTAAACAATTGAACTGAGTAAAGTCTACACATACAGCTGTCAGATAAAGACCTGCCCTGCATGTCCGATCCTTGCATTTCCCTTGGGTCTGGCTCCAAACCAACCACACCTGAGTCTTGTTACTCTTATCTCTTGCTCCTGCCCACTTGTTAACCAGCCACAGCTGCCTTGTATTTTCCCCTTTGTTAAGTCCTGTATATTAGCGTCTCTTACTCCTGTGCACCCTGTTTGGTCATTGTTACCTGTCCACCATAGAGTATCTGCCTTGTGTGTCTCAATAAACGCCCCAGCTCAGGGAAATTCGAACTGCAGCTTGCCTCTGGGTCGCACCTTGCTTGTCTGACATGACAACAGCTCTGGAAAAATTGAGAGACCACTCTATATTTTAAAAAAATCTGCTGGCAGAAGGCTACACTATGAGGCGTACTCCTTCCAGGCTCAAAGTTTCTAAGACAGCAGTATGCGAGAAGAAGGTGAAGCAGGAGACACTAGCATTAACCAAAAACCAGCCAGGAACAGGGCAGAAGCAACTTTCTAATGCCCGAGGTGACCGTCAACTTATTCGTTGATCCGTTGAGGATGACCTCAAGTGACCTTCAAAAAGAATGGGAAACATTTAAGCCTGGTTCATACTTCTCTGCACGTGTGCAAGCGGACGTGTCTGCTCGAACATTTATGACGTAAGTACTTGATGTCATTGTGTACCTCTGTGGACAAACCCCTGCTGCATTCCATATTTGTGTCTGCTCAGCTCTGGACATACTGTTCATAATTGATTTGCTAACATCCAGTTTAGATACCAACATGGATGCTTTTGATGAACGTTGTGGTAGTTTGCAAACCCTACAGACTATTTACAAGGTAATAAAAGGTGTCACATACATGTAATGCTTGTATATGTGAGTGCAGACTTGTCTCGAATTGAAAATCTCATGCCAGCCAGCTGACCTAAGTTGGCAACCCTGTGATCTGGCTCTCTGAATTTTCTCACTGCTGGGGTACGTGTGCAGGGAATTTCAGAATAATTTATACTACTATTATTATTATTAATAATAATAATAATAACAACAATAATAATAATATAAATACAACATGTTGTGCGCATGCGCAAAGTACAGGGCTTGACTGGAGAACTGTGAATGTTTCTGTGTATGCATATGCAGAATGAATATGCGTGTGGTTGTTTGGAGACATAGGAACCAGCCTTTAGGGGTGTGAAGTGCGCTACTAGGAAAATTAAAAACAGACTCCTAGCAGCAGAACTGAAGACCCATAAAGCAATCGATGAGAAGCAAGAAGGAGCCAGGCTGCAGTTTGCAAAAAAAAAAATATATTTTTACATGTGCATATCCATTAATTGGATCCATCCATAAATGAACGAAATGGAAAATTTTGCTGTGGTCTCAATTTTTTTCCAGAGCTGTATTAGACCTCTGTTTTCCAATAGCTGTTTCTGTTAAATATCTTTCCCAGCTACAGTAGTTGACATTTGCACCCATCTCTAACTGAAAGAGCACTGATATAAAAAAGATCTTGGCCTTATGTAAACCTGAAATATACTCTTTGAATTATTGAAGTATTGCAAACCATTTATGGAAATTAGGACTAGGTCTTTGTTCAGAAGATATGTCGGATCTTCATTTAAACAATATTGGTAGAGAAATATGATAAAATTTAAAATTTACAATGCGTTTAGTTATTTATACAATTAAAATGATCAAAAATTTGGATTTCTTGAATGAAAAAAAATTATTATACCACTAACTTATCACTACAGTACACCTAAAAAATCAGATGCACCAAATAAGGACCAGATTAGTTTCAGATAAGTTTGAAAGTCACACCTTATGAAAACAACTGGTCTTGGTCATAGGCATTGAGGTATATGGTACCATCATTTCAAGATGAACATCGCTGTGCAAGGCCCTCATAATGAATATTTCTGATAATCAAGGCTGAGTAACTTTATAAAATGGCATATTACAATTTGAGAAAACACTCTTTGAAATCATAGAAGTAATATAGTTGCCATGGTTCAAGTCATAAAAATTTAATAACTTTTTAAAATATAAAGGAACTTATCTACTATGGAGGGCTAAGAGTGCCAAAATTAAATAAATAAATACACCAATGATTAATTAATTAAATGTGCCATGAATTGTTTAAAATGGGAAATAAAAATATCGTTAATTAAATGTGCCATGAATTAT
>JABJVO010000094.1:163908-174907 GCA_026770805.1 Boulengeromyrus knoepffleri
TTAAGTAAAAATTTGACTGCATGACTTTCACTTGTATTGGAGTAACATTTGACCAGTGGTATCTGTACTTTCACTTAAGTAATGAATGTGAGTACTTTGTCCACCTCTGACTAAAGTCAATACCCAGGAAGTGTTTAAGTTGACCCATGTCCTTCATCTTAAAATGTTTCTTTAACATTTCCTTTACACTGTTGAGTAAGGTGTTGTTACTAGCCACTATAATTAAATCATCTACCCACACTAGCAGAATTACCTTCTCATCCGAAGATTCTCTGCTGTAAATGCAATGATCAGCATCATTTTGTGTGAAGTCATTTTCTGTAAGATGATCATGCAGTAACATGTACCAGTTATGTCTGGATTGTTTTAAACCATAGAGTGACTTGTTCAGCTTATACACTAAATGTTCCTTCGTTTTGGATTTGATCTCAAAACCTTCTGGTTGCTCCATATATATCTCACAGTCCATTGGAGCGTGTAGATAAGCAGCCTTCACATCCATTTGATGTAGAATCAGATCCTCCTGTACAGCTACCTGCATCAGTGCTCGGATAGAAGTCGTGTTGGCTGTTGGTGAGAAAGTCTTTATAATCAACTCCTTCCACTTGACTATATCCTTTTGCGACAAATCTAGCTTTACAAGTCTCAGATCCATCCGGGCTCTCTTTCACTGTGTATACCCAGCGACCTCCCACTGCTTGTTTACCTTCTTGTAGTGGGGTCAGAGTGAAAGTGTCATTCTCTGTTAAAGAGTTCATGTCCTCTTTCATCACATCAGTCCATAGATTTGACTTCTTAGAGTCCATAGCTTCCCTATATGTTTTAGGTACACCATATGCTACTCTGTAAAAATAGTCTATATTTTCACAGTCATCATTATCACACTCAGCTTTACATTGATAGTCCTTTAAATATTCAGGAGTCTTTCTTTGTCTCGTAGAATGTCTCCCTTCTCCCTGTTCTTTCTTGACGCTATCTGTCTGAGTTAGACCTGCCTCAGTAGTCTCCTCAATACTGGACTTTTTACTCTCCTTAAGCTGTCCCTGATCTTGATTGACTATTCTTAGTGGTGTATCCCCATAACTCTCAATGTCGACCCTCATTATGCAGTCTGTCTGAGTCTGACTATCTGCGCTAACCTTGGTGACGAATTTTACCAGCCTATGCTTTAGGACTTTTACTGTTTCAGGATAATATACGTCATATGCTGGACTATATTTATCATAGCCTACAAAAATCCCTTTTTCACATCTAGAATCCAGTTTCTTCTTGTCCTGTTTGTATACGTAGCATTTTGAGCCAAATATCTGCATGTTAGGTTAGGTTGTTTCCTGTGAAAGAGTGGTAAGGTGTCTGCTCTAAACGCTTACTGTAACACCTGTTCCAGATTTGAGCTGCTGTCTGTACAGCATATGTCCACAATAGCTTTGGGAGGTTACTATCCAATAGCATGCATCGTGACATCTCAAATAATGTTCTCCAACCTCTCTCTGCAGTCCCGTTCTGATGGGGTGAGTAAGGTGCACTTGTCTCGTGTCTTATGCTGTTACTCCTAAGTAAACATTTGAACCCCTGTCCTGTAAACTCTGCACCGTTATCAGATCTAATGCACGTTATCTTTCCATATGGAGCTACATCAGCTATGAATTTTTCTGTAGCTTTTGTCGTGTCACTTTTTGATTTGATAAAGTATGGAAAAATAATTCCACTGTAATCATCAGTAAATGTTATCACGTACCTGTATCCATCTTTATCTGCCAGTTCTATAGGGCCGCATAAGTCTGTGTGTACTAGCTCTAGTACGGTTGTAGCTTTAGCGTCTGCCTGCCTGTTCCTGCTCTGTGTAAACTTACCCTGTGTGCATATTTCACAGTTTTGATTAGACTTGTCGTTTTTCCCTCTTATCGACATTCCTTCAACTACCTTTTCTAACTTTGCAACATCATCAAAATTACAATGACCGAGTATCCTATGCCATGTCTGAATGTCATGACAACCATGCACTCCATCAACATTTTCTTCTTCTATTGTGCTAAGGTAATATAGCTTACCATACACGTCTATTTTAAATCTAGTACCATCCTTGTGGATTAGCCAGTCATCACCGTCCTTAAAACGGACCTCTGCTCCATTGATTGTTGCCGCTCTGACTGAGAAGATGTTTTGTGGGAATGATGGGATGTAGAGTGCTCGCTTGAGCCTCGTTTTCACTTGTTGTCCCTTGTTGTCCAGCAAGTAGACTTCAGCATCTCCTCTCATCTTTGCCATCCCGCCCATCTTGGTTCCATCAGCAAGCTTGATCATGTGGTCTTCAGGCTTGTAGCTTTTATCAACTGTTTTGAACTTTGTGGCGTTGTTGATCATGTGTGACGTAGCACCGCAGTCAACCATGAGACCCTTCCGATTTTCTTGTTGTGTAGGACAGTCATTCAACTTGAAGAAACAGAAAGATATAGACTCTACCTCTGTCTCTGTGTTTTCATTGCGTTGTCTTCTTCGTTTAGGTCACCCCTTCCATATTTTTCAGTACTCTCATAACTTCGCAATTTTGTTTTAAACTCGCTGAATGTTACAACATCGTTTATCTGTGCAATGTGTACGATGAACGGCTTGTATGACTCAGGTAGCCCCTTTACCACCATGGCTATCTGAAGGCCATCATTAATTTTGCTCATCTGCTCTTCTCAATGACGTGAAAATAGTTTCTGCTTGAATAATATAGTCAGTGACTGTTTCATTGCTAGCTTTATAGAGTGAGGAAAGTTCACAGTACAAACTCACGACGCGGGGTTTGTCTTTTCCGGCATAGTGCTCGCGAAGAATCTCTAGTGCTCTTCTTCTGTTGCATTTTGCGTCTCTCATGACTAATGACAAACTCTTGTTGTCTAGATATTGCACCAGTTCTGCGTATGCCTCACTGTTTTTATCTTCGTCTTCTGCGAGAGCTACTTCGTCGTCCTCATCTATCTCCGGATTCTGTAAGATAACTTTTTGGAGACCACGCAGCTCCATGTGCATGAGGAATCTTGTTTCCCAGAGTTCGTAACTTTTCTCATCTCCGTCGAATAAAAGCCGGAGCCATCTATGGCCTGCACGACTGGGCCCATAACCTGTAGCAGCGTTCATCTCTGCAGCAGTCTATCGTGGTTGCAGTCACCAAGACGGTTCGCTAGTATCACCTAGTTATTAATATTCACGGAGGGAAAGATAAACGGACCGCCACTGTCTCCTTGACTTGGGAACACAACACAAGCGTTCTGCTTTTATTTTTGTGCATGCTCACGACAACAACTGTGCACGCGTGCATGTACGCTCTGATATGACGTCACTATGTAGCTTATTTAAAATAGTTTGAAAGTGGCAATCCCACAAGAAGGATAAGTTCCTCTGATAAAATAATTGGTTGGAATCTATTCAAGCCCTTGAAAACAGAAAATCAACAGAACAAATCAGTGAATATGCATACTTTTATTGACCAAGAGAACTGGCAATAAACGTGTACAGTTACATGTGAATAACAGATAGATAACAGAAGGTTAACTAAGATAATTATATGAAATGTTGATGTTGTTGTTAGTATATTTGGGATCAATAAAATAAGTACTTATATAATTTCCCCAAAAGACATACAGTACTTGTCACTTTTTCGTTTAGTGTTTACGATTTGATCCCCATTAGTATTAGGTAAAGTCATGCAATTCCCAACAAGCAAGGAACATCCATGCAACTTTCCAAACCACATATTGAGTATCAACATATTCATGACATGGTTGTGAGCCTGTATCCTATGTCAGGGAACACAGAGGGTTCTCTTTTGGGATTTCAGTCACACAGGACACACACTCACATATTATGGGCGATTTGGGGAATATAAGAGGTAACAGAAGTATTCTAAAGTATGAATGATATGTAATACTGCAAACTACATATTACACACAGATCTAGAGCAAGGAATTTAATTAAGCAATGATCCCTGTAGTCTGCAGTGCTCCTCTTTCCAGTTTACAGCAAAATAATTTTATTCTTATGTGTAAAACAATATTTTATTTCTGCAATATAATTATGGAATTCAATTTACTACAACATAATGTGTAGCTAATTTGTTATGTAATAATCAACTCAGTTGAACATTCTTGGATTTTGCTTATAACTGTGATTTACACAAATCCGTGCCTGTTTTGTTTATGACTTAAAAAATACAGAACTAACCTGACAGACTGTGTCCTAACATTTATCTCTGTATCTTTCTTTTTACCCTTCAGTGTCTCATTTCCCCAAGTGTTTGGGAAGCCCTTCACAGGAACATTTTTCTCCTAACTAGCTGAACCACTAGAGAGCCCCCATGCTAGTCCACACAGGCCCCAAAATATTATTTCTTTTCACAAAAACCTATTTACATTTGATTTGATTGCAGAATCACCATTTCAGCTCCGCATGGAAAGATAAGCGTCTGTAAATCTGGGCTTGCTTTCTCTGGAATTTCAATAGGCAATTCAATAAAGATGACCAGAACTTGTTGAAAATCATCTACGATACATTGCTGAGGCATGGCCCAAACACATAATGCATTTAGCTAATGGGAACCTAGGAACTTGACTGCAACTTCAAATTGCACCATGGAAAGGCGCACACTGCCACCAGACATTGAAGGCAAGGGCATCGATTTGGGGATAACATTGTGGGAGTACTGTGTGTGCTTAGTGGTCTCCATCAATGTTGAAACAAAAACTACACCCTTGAGGAGTACCTCTCCCCTTGGAATGGCACCAAATATGCCTTCTATAAGGCTACCATAAGATCGCTGCTGTGACTGCTGTTTGTTCTATAGTTCACAGGTGGCAATGCATTGACACATTTGTTACAGCTTAGCCATCAACGGGGATGTAATATCATAATGCTTCAGGTTAGTGGTGATATTTCTCAGCCGCACTCTGACTGGCTAGTAATTAGCACCATATATCTTAGTGCTTTTCTGTATCATTTTAATTACTTGTTGAAAGTCCTGTTATTGCCATGGCCTTTATCCTGGGAACAATAGCAAGCTATAATTGGGAAAATGGTACCTGGAGTTGAATAATATGAGAAAGAGCTAACTTGTGACATGTTGCCTATGTTGTTTGTAGGCATGTCACCCCTGCCTATTGGATGCTCAGAGTTCTGGGACCACCAGCTCATGCTGTCCCCAGCGTCTTCATGTGTCACCAGGACCCTGACCCAGCACACCTGGGTCCCCCCATCCTTGCTATGCTGGCAGCTTGGCAGCCCCTGTAGGCACCCCCAGCATCACTCTCAAAACACATAGAGCCTGTGTCTCATTCATTGCTCTGTTTATATGCCTGGGATTTACATTTGTCTGCTTAGCACATTGCGAACGGATCAGTCTGTTTAAATGTCTATTTATGCATTTTTCTTGACTTCAGTCATGTTTCAGTAGAGTGTGGCTTCTTTTACAAGACCTAAAACACAATTTATTTTCCAAACATTGTATATGTTCTGATTCCATGAACAACACAGAACCATTTTCGCTTGCTGTATGCCTTTTCATTTTTTTTCGACCTGCTATTGGATATGTACACACACACACACACACACACACACACAAATCCGTATGGACTAACCATTTTTGTTGTAATCTTGGGGTAAATCAGCCTTTTTTGGATGTTTCCCTTTCTGATTTTCTCTGTTAAACTCTTTCTCTGTCTCTCTTTCTGGATTCGTGAGCGCGAGCGGAGTGACAGATGGCGAGTCCCTCTTCCCTAGGGAGGGCAATCTCTCCGAATGCGGGCGCATGTCAATCACCGACCCTCATGTGATGGCTCTTACCAGTGACGTGCCAACCATATGGCCTGGCATCATGGCTGGTATGTAACCCTGCCTGGTAGCGATGCCACACTGTCTCGGATAGCACTCAGAAGCAGATAACCGCACCTATAGGAGAGTTCTCCCGTGGTCCCTAAAGATGGTGTAAACACACGCGCTTTCACCCTTAAAGAGCTCCCGCGTAGGTAAGTAGAAGCACGAATTAAACATATCGAGGACCGAATGAACGACTGGGAAATTAATTAATTAATTAAAATGCATAAATAATGCATATGTCCTTTTAGGTTTGTTCTTCCCATTTTTATCTCTGCGTGCACTACTTTGTTTCCAATGTTACTGCACCCTTTATTGAGCATTGTCTTTGATTACTTTCACATAGGTTTCGCCTTTCTTACTTTTTGCAATTTTGTGGAGAAGATACCATTGGCATGTCTCGATTTGTCTGTCTTAATAAGCGTACAATTCAGTATGTCATGCTTTCTTGGCTCGGAGAACTGCCATACGGACCAATTCCACAGTGTTGCGGAATACACGGACATGGTTGTCTTTTATTTGGGTTTCTAATTTCGTCTTTTCCAAACACGGAAATTATTCCTCGGCAAGCGTTTATTTGGCGGCGCTTTTAACGCACGAGCAACATTATTTGGTTGAAATTGGAGTATGACAGAATGAGTATAGAAAAGAATCTTTCACTTTTTCTTTTGCTTTTAACCCCGGAACCTCTCATCTCCGGTTAAAAATTAAGTCTTATTGACAACATTATCTAAAGGTTCATCCTGGAAAAACTGAGGAGGTCTAGGGTATCATGAGGGGTGTTTTAAGCAGTTACGGACTGTTCACCCGAGGGTATATAATTACAGAATTATTAATATATCTTTATTATAAAAGTGATTGTTCGTTTTATGTTTTGTGATATATGCTCCAGTATATTTAAAACCCAATTATATCCTACTGCATTCTTCAATTCATTTAGCCTAATTTATGCGACCGGATCTTTGTTGTAGCCTATATAAATTTGAAGCGCATCAAATGATAAAATTCCCGAAATTTCGGCCTGAAATACGAGTACGGTTGCAAGGATCCTGAAATAGTTTGATTTAATTTTGCAGATGTATCGAACGTTAATACACTAATCTGAGCCTTCGCCTACAGAATGGCCAGGAGCCATGCACCGCCGTGTACTTAATTTTGTATTTCTAAAATTCTTACTAAGTAGCACGCATTACTGTCTTAGCATCTATTTTAAAATAGTACCTCATTTTACACACACACACACACATACATATATATCATCATTATCATCCATAGTATATCCTCATATTAGACCGTTTAAAGAAGCTGATGTTACGGTGTAAATAGCACCTTGGAATATTGGAATAAAGTCATTACCAAATATCTTGATAGTCGTAAGCACCGATATAAAAACATTTAAATTAGGGTCCTAATTTAGTTTTTTTTTTTCTTTTTTTTTTTGATGTAGTGAGTTCAGAATGAATGAGTGTATAATGAAAGATTTCCCATAAAAATAGAGTTCCAATACCAATTCCACAGAGAAATATATAAACAAACAAATAAATAAAATATAATAAAATTAAAGATGAATTTAAAAATAATTAATTTTCGTTTTATTTTATTGTTTAATGTAACATAAGGACATATTGAATTAGTACTCTGGATTCGCAAGTAATATTTGTACAAATTAATGATCATATAAAATCATATTTAAATATGGTTTAAACGTCCATTACTTGCTTCTGTTTAGAATATTTCAAATCGGTCCTGTGAAGGAATTGATTGATAGACGCACATATGTTACAAAACGAGCTTTTCCTGATCATATAATCAAAAGATATGTTTTTGATAAGCAATAACTAATTTAAATGTATAGATCCGCTCTTTGCAGGACTGGAGAAATGTTACGCTTGAGAAATGCTAGGCTTTGTATTGTGCACTCATAAGTCGAATTGAATCCTCCATATGACCAGCTTGGTGGCCTAAGAACCCCTGAGATATCACCTGTGATTTTCTTTAATAACATCAACAGTAGTCTGGGGGCTAAAACACTTGCGTATTATTATGCAAAAAGTTAATGAAACTTGCTTACCAAAGAGTAAGATTTACCTTTTGTGTGCGTACGAATATTCCAACTAGACCCAAAGCTCTAAATTCATCACGCAGATTTCGTAACACAATATAAATATAAACTGCAGGTCAAAAGATTGTGAGGATGAGAAGAAGTATGGTCTATGACGCATTTTTTCGAGCTGTGTTGGAATGTTGCCAAGACAGAAAGAAGGAGTGAAGGGGTTGGGGACGCCCCGCTTCACACGGCGCCCCTCGAGATCTCTAATGGGGCTCGTGCAGCTGCGCAAGGGCACCGGAGAGGACGTGGCGGACAACAGGGAATTAAAGAGAGACGATCTGCCTGACTATATCTCTAGCAATTGTGCTCTAAGACAGTTGTTCTTATTATATTTAATCATTTAATTCTTACATAGCCATATATTAATGAATGCCTTATATTGTAGTATATTGTTTCTTCCCGTTTCTATTCCTTCTCTGATTCAAGCTTTATTATACTCTATTTTGTTTCCTTAGTATACGCCTAGCTACATGACTAACGTCACCCTTGAATTGTGCTGTAAATAAATATCAGTTGGTTTTGTATCACTCTATATGTCAGACTGAAAATTAGTTTTTACAACCATTCCCAACAGACAACATGTAGGCTATGCCATGTATCCATAATACTGTGTATATTTCAGAAGAGATTCAATATTTAAACTGCAAATTTAGCTACAAAATAAGCTAATATTTCCTTTTTATGACAATGCATTCTATGTCTTCTAGTGCCACCATGTTGACAAGGTTATTCAGTGACCCTTCTCTGCTGCCTGAAGTTCATAAATTCTCAGGATGGGTGGGTGATAGCGGCAGTGAAGACTCCAAGACCAAAGATGATGACCAGGAACACTGTCATTTGGGCTTGGACGATTTGGAGGATGGGGACATTAGAGGAGGGAGCAGTCGTGCACAGTCTGAAATAGCTGTGGAGGATGAGGAAGATGAAGAAGTTGAAGAGGAAGATGGGGGAGATGAGATTGAAGGAGATAGACCAAAAAAACGGGGCCCGAAAAAGCATAAGATGACCAAAGCGCACATGGAGCGCTCTAAGGTGCGCCGTCAAAAAGCCAATACACGAGAAAGAACACGCATGCATGACTTGAACTCGGCATTAGACAACCTGCGCAAAGTGGTACCGTGTTATTCCAAAACGCAAAAACTTTCCAAGATAGAGACCCTCCGGCTAGCAAAGAATTACATCTGGGCCCTGTCTGAAATCCTTCGCAATGGTAAAAGACCAGATGTGGTATCCTATGTTCAGACTCTGTGCAAAGGCCTTTCCCAACCTACTACAAATCTAGTAGCTGGTTGTCTGCAGCTTAACTCCCGGAATTTCTTAACTGAGCACTGCCAGGAAGGGGGGCGCTTCCATGGACCCAACTCCTCAATCTCCATGCACCCCTATGCTTACCAGTGCTCTCGTCTCTCGAGCCCCCAGTGTCAATCTGGCTCAAACCCACATTCTTTAAGAAATCATGTGTACTGTTCAATGTACGACCCGGGCTACACTGGGAGCGGATCTCCAGAGTACAACAGTCCAGATTATGAAGGACCCCTCAGCCCACCAATATGTATCAACGGAAATTTTTCTTTAAAGCAACAGGAGTCAACGTCACCCGATGCAGAGAAGAGTTATCACTATTCTATGCATTATTCAGCCCTTCCTACTTCGCGACCTGCCACTGCCCACAATTTCGTGATCAGCTCTTCAGGAGTGCGCGCCGGCGTCCATTCTGAAAACGTACTGCCTTATCACGACATGCACTTGCACCATGAAAGGGCACCTGTCTACGAAGAACTGAATGCCTTTTTCCACAACTGAGTAGCGGACCCCATTCCCTATTATGTGAACAACTGAACCATTAAACTCATGTTTTAAAAGAACTGTAACCATGTTTCACCCTTGGTCTTTGCTTTATTTATTTATTTATTTATTTATTGTTTGGGGATGTGATGTGTGGTTTCTTTTATTTTGTTTTTAGCTGTGACAATCCTGAGCTGTCATGTAATGTTCAGTTTGGGATATTAGAAAAGAAGTTATTTTAAAATCTGCATACATATGAAGAGAAGTAACAATAAAATACCAGACATTTAATATGTGGTCGTGTATATATAATTGAGACTTTTTGAATTTGAGAATTTCAATTATGGAATTGACAATTTGCCTTGAAAAAGCAAGAAAACATATTATTGACCTTGGCACAAGATACATAATAGCAAGTTGCTGGAATCCACCTAAGGACTCAATATCTAAGGCAAGGCATTTTACTCATAATTATACTACTGACAGAATATGGGAAAAAAATACATCACAGAATTACAGATGCTGCTGATCACCTTCATGTATACTTTCCACAAACTGAAAAGAATAAGCTGTGAAATGTCACAGGTCATATCTCCTGGGTTCTGGAGTTAATCAATACATACATTGAGTCAATCAATACATACATTGAGTCAATCAATACATGATAACGTGCAGTCTGTATCTTTACTATTTTTATTTATTTTAGAGATGAATAAAGTAAATCAGGTCAAAGTAATTACCCAAACATTTCACATCTCTCAGTGCTAACTGAATTATTATTATTATTATTATTATTATTATTATTATAATATTCAAAATAATGCCCGATATTGTTAGTTTCATATCATTTGTTGGTCAGAAAAATTGTATCGGTGCTATGACAGGCATACAAACTTGCTAAAAGTATGTTTCATAATTGTGTTCCTCTAAAATGTAAGAAAATGACTTCACATTTTCTGATACTACCTAATGATTTTGTTTCGGAATGCTGTTTAAATTTAAGCCCGTGTAAAAATCTACTTGGTAAAATTTCCTTTCTTACGGATATTCGATGGGAATTAAAATGCATATATCGTCAACAATCTGCACAAAACATGTAATTTATTGTCGATAGATCATATTTTTCCTTCCCCACACCTGTAGTCTTACACATATTAGCGACACCACGCACACAAACATTAATTTAAGAAGTTTGCAAAAAAAAAAAAAAACGTAGTCACAGAAACGCCAGATAAGTCTTCCCTATACGAT
>JABJVO010000094.1:240919-254715 GCA_026770805.1 Boulengeromyrus knoepffleri
GTGGCCGGGGAGAGGGAAGTCTGGGTTTCCTTGCTGAGACTGCTGCCCCCACGACCCGACCTCGGATAAGCGGAAGTTAATGGATGGATGGATGGATATATATTATGTATATACATGAAATAAGATAATAAAATGCCATTATTGGACTTGGACATGTAGGCTATCTGTGTCAGTAACGAACGTTGTGCACCCGCACGTTTCTAAAATATGCCACTTAAATTCCATTTAATAATGCGGCATTAACTTTAGATGTGGTTTTTGTTGGTCAGAAGTGTAATGACATTGTGCTGCATTAAAACAGCAACATGCGGACAATGCGCCCAGCCACGGTGGAAAACTGAGCCCCAAATGTCTTCTCCAGCTGCCATTTCTTTCCTTTGCTACCACACAGCGTTGCTACTTTATTTCTGGGGAAATTTGACTGAAAATGAAATCTGGCGTAGATCTTCACCCATGTAATGTTTTTGTGAAGCAGTAATATGATCCATTAAATACTTTTTGACTTATCACATTCACAAGGTCAAATGTCCTCTGCTTTCATCCTATAGTGATCAAGTCTGTCTGGGTGAAGTTCTCTACTTATGCCGTTCTTTTCTTCTTTTGGATTCTTGTCCCTATTCTCTCTTTCTCATGATACCTTTAATTCTCTCTATTACTTTTCTCTTGCTCAGTATTATTCTCTCATTAATAGTTTAGGTAAGGCAAAGCAAGTTTGTTTATACAGTAAAATCCCATTATAGTGGACTCGCTTATAACGGAATATCGTCTATAACGGACGAGGTCCGCTGGTCCCGGCCGTGCTCCTTTAAGAACATGCAGGAAAAGCATCGGACATAGCGGACTCGCATATAACGGAATTTCGTTTATAACGGAGAAACAATTTGGTCCCCAGGGCTGCTTTAGCTGTAGTTTTGTTCGGCTATAACGGATATGCAGGCTCTGCCTATAAGGCGTGTGGCGTGCCGGTGATATCCAGCACAGATATGTAAGTAGGCAATTGCCACCCCAACCCCCAGTGCCACCCCGCTGGAAATGGTAAACATTAAAATATACCAATGAGGAGATCGAGCAAAGATTTGAGCAGAACACTGTAATTTCCGAGTGCCCCTGAATGCATCCCGATGCAGCAGTGTGTGTGTGAGAGTGTGCCGTATGTCTTCATGTGCACTCCTGCATCTGCACGTGCGTGTCTCTGTCTGTGAGCTTGTGAGTTAATAAAGGAGGGGGGGTCGGAGGGGGTCACCAATGTTGACAGGTGGCCGTTGTAAAGAGGGGTGCCAAAGCTCAGGTCTGACTGTGGGCGGGTGAGATGGAGAGAAAGGGATGGGGGGGGGGGGGGGCTGGAGAGAGGCGGTAAAAAAACACCCAGCAGCTGTCGACCTAATTCCGCTAACACGGTGCTTGTGCTCTGATTAGAAAACAGATATGGCCTCTAATTTACTCCTGCCACCAGCTAATGCTGTATATCTCAATCCCTGAGTCCCCGCTTGCCACAGCTCAGCCAGGCCGCACGTGCCGATCTGCTACAGACCTCCCCACCATGTCGATGGACACCGGTGCATAGTGTGCACACACCTGCCACATCACATTTTTCAGTTTAGTTACACACCAGGACAGACACAAACAGGGTCTTACTGCCTGCACAGCTGAAGGACAAAGAGTCAACAGAGCACTACCAATGAGAGAGGAAAAGAAAGCAGAGGTCCTCAAAGCATATTCATAAATCAGCAGAGCATTTACATTCCCAGGGTACACAGGACAAGAGTCAAAATGAAAACAAAACACGGTAATCTTGCATTTAAAATGCATTGTTGTGCTACACTGAATTAAATCAAAAGTAGCAGTGGGTTTAAAATGTGTACTGTACCACCTCCTACTGGATATATGTGCTGACTACTCCAGAAATTTTGCTACAGGAAAATAAATTTTAGAACATACATTCCACCATATGGTCCATCATGGTTTACTGTAAATATAATATTTGTTCTACTCACATTGAAGTGCTTTAGAGCAAAACTAGTGAAATAGTATTAAGTTAGTAAAGTAAACCGATCAAAGGTTTTAATCCAGATGCCATGCGTGTGGGGATGTGTGTGACATGTGTGGCACCCATATTCCTATTCAGCCACCTTGGTCTAGATGCTGATGCTGCCGGGCTGCCAGGTTACACACAGGCAGCAGCAATTTGCAGGAATCAAGAAGCAAGGAGGAAGCCAAGGGAGTCTCCTGGGAGAGACTGGGGACAGAGGGAAGAGAGACATGAAAGAAGCAGGGGTACATGTCACAGAGCCAGACACACACAAAGGTAAAGCAGAAAGGAAAGAAAATAACATAAAATGGGCAATCATGGGGGTTAAAGTAAGACTGCTCACGAGTATCGAGGAGGGATGGTCACATTGTTAAACAGGGAGCATGCTGGGTCACACGACAGCACCGAGACAAGAAATATACAGGTGGAGAAAGTGACACTAAAAATCTGTCCCACAGACAGGAGGCACATAACACAGAAGAGTGAAAAGGGGTAGACAATGAGGGAGCAAGGGTGTAATGAGTGAGATCTCTTCGCAGGACTCTGCTTGAGTGTCATAGGGCTCCGTCAGAACAGAGACAGGGAGTTGCAAGCGCAGCTTGGGCGGCAGGAGCCCCTGAACTAGACGACTTAATTCTCAGGATGCTTCCAAGAGGCCAGTGCACACACAAGCATCATTTGTGCGACAATTCTGTGTTTTATCACACATGTACGTGAGTGGGCGAGCTAGCCGCATGCGTGTAGGTGCACGCTTGCATGTTGTTTCTTTTATTTATATTTTGGTCTCTCTCTCTCTCTTTCTCTCTCTCCATGGTGTGAAAATACTATGCAAATGAGATGGTTATTACTGCATTGCTCATCAAGCAGCATGGAGAAGACATTAATAGGCTGATGAATATGCATGTGAATTTGTTAATTAAGTTAATTATTCTGCTGAAAATGCATTCATCTTCCAAGGACATCTTCCCCAGGATTTCAACCTGCTCATCTCATTAGTCATGCAGTATGCTATAGGAGAGGATACAGAGGGAAACACAATTGTACTTTTTAAGTTGGGCTTAAACTGAAAAAAACAGATGCCTGATTCAGAGCACAAAATATATTTTTATTGTCTAATAACAGAAAAGCATCTTTCAAAAAAAAAAAAAGAAACGTCTCACTTGGTTTCAGAACGTCAGCTTTATTTCTCCGCAAATCACCAATTGTCACAGATTTTTCATTCTAGCTTTTACTCTCCAGTAGTTGAATCCTCTTGGTTTCCTCTAATTGCTTATGAAAACCTCTTAAATGAACTTTTTGTGCCAACTTTCCAACACATTAATTAATTGTTGTAGCCAATTTAATGTCATTGTGCAAATGAGCTGCAGCACAAATGGTCCTGCAGGGCCACCTTCCACACCCTCAGCCCGCCATCCCAGAAGCCCCTGTGCTCATATGGAGGCCAACCCATTAAAGACACTCAGGAGGCTTATTGAGCAGCAGAGGCAGCAGGGTGCTTGCTCATAAGGGGCCCTTGGGATGCAGAGGGGGGCTACACGGTTACCCCTGCAGCAGCATCCAAACTTTTCCAGATAGCCCCACTTGAGAAAGTAAAAACCAATTTATCTTGTACTCACTGCCAATATTGGCATGAATATTAAAAGCGCACATGCAAAATAAGGCTCCACCACTTTCCAGCTTTTAATGGGGGAAAACTACAGTGACAGATTTTATACAGTGATAGAATTATACAGTGACAGAATCAGAGGCGGACATTTCAGGTCCAGAAAGTAAAAATCCAAACCAGGATTTTGTTTCAACTAACTTGTTGAGTGTTCTGTGACTGTTACTCTTTATGCTCAGTTGGTTGGTTGAAACAAAATCCTGGTTTGGGTTTTTACTTTCTGGACCTGAAATGTCCACCTCTGGACAGAATTTATAAAGCAAACAAGTACAAGGTTCAAAGGTGAGAGATCATCATTTCCTAAAGAAAAAGCTGACATTTTCCATTTAACTTTGTATTCATTTTATTAGGTTGATGTTAGATTGTTAGAAATGCATGTTGGTAAAACTCCACCACTTTTTACAAATTAACTGTAAGCAGGCAATGTATAAGCAAATCAGGTAATACTTGGGGCAGTGGTGGCTTGATGGTTAGGGAAGTGCACTTATAATTGAAAAATTGCTGGTTCGAATCCTCGACCAGCAAGGCACCACTGAGTTACCCTGAGCAAGGTACTGCCCACAAGCACTGCTCCCTGGGCACTGAATTAGCTGTCTCCTGCTATGTCACAAAAGTCCCATATGGGTTAAATGCAGACGATACATTTTGTTGTTGTGCACTGTGTGCACAACAACGACCATTGTTGACAATGACCACTTATCACCTAATTCTAATTGATGCAGCACAAATACTTAGTAATAACTCAGTTACTACTGAAGTACAAGTTATGAACAAATATGGCTGCTACTTAAGATAAAAGATGTGTCACAATTCATTAATGATGAACAAACATGAGACCAGTATCACTTGTGCTATTTATTACTTGTTCCCTCAGTAGTTCACAAAGGTTTGCAGAATTAACAGATAAAATAACAAATATAGTAACTATTTGGGATGAAAGATACATCATGAGTTATTAATGATGAAAAATATGAGATCAGTATGTAACTAACTAATGTATTAATTAACGTGGTTAATTAATACACAATAGTATAATGCTATATTATTTGTGCCCCATTAAGTAAAGTGTTACCACAAAATGCATAAACGCATAAAACCTGAAGAGGACATGATGGACAAAGGCTGTAATATGTGAACTAGAAGAGAATCTTTTATTAAACAACAGGAAACCCTCCATCCATTTTCTGTGTCCTATTCTGCCTGTCCTATTCTGGGTTGCGGAGAGTGCAAAGCCTAGCACCGGTGCTATGGGCACAAGGCAGGGAACAAAACAGGATGGGGCACTAACCCATCGCTGGGCACACTCTCACACCTTTGTGAAATTTAGTAAGTCCAATTAACATCAATAAGTTTTTGGACTGTGGGGCGGGAACTGGAGCACCCCATAATGACACAGGGAGAAAATGCAAGCTCTACACACATGGAGCCATGACAGAAACTAAAACCCTGGTCCCAGAGCTGTGAGGCAACAATGCTAACCACTGTGCCACCATGCTTCCCCCAGCAGGAAACCATTAAACATTATACATAACGATTTTAAGAAACATTCTACTATCAGTTAACTCTCCAATAAAAAAAAAACAAATAGGTTAAAGCAATATCACATTGCTATTAAATAACCATCTTCAGAACATTGCCAAAAATGCATCATGCCACTTTTTAGAAGTTCAAGTAAAACAATGGTATTGGTAATTTTAACAAACTGAATGATGAATTAAAAAAAATATTGTGGTTTTCAATTTCTTGTGTAGGTTGTATCAAATCTCTACATCACTGAAATTGCTTTTCCACATACTTCCAAACAGTCAGCTTAATCTGATGAGAGTGACTGTTCAGAGCTTGTAGGCAAATATCTGCCCATCATGGTATCAACTGATGCCCTTATGGGGACCTGGCCAAAGGAACTTGTTCATGCTATTGCGGTGCATACCCTTAACTTTCACAGTATGCCCTTCTGCATCCATGATGACACCTGGGTAGCCTTCATTGTCGTAATGAATGACACACCACTCTCCAATGTGCTTTAACTAAATTTCAGGTTTGGTACGGTGACCTGCTGGGGACTGATCAGATGAAAGAGGAATATCAGCAAATGTAACCTCCTGAAGCTTAAAGCAGGGGCAGTCCAAAACACCTTCCTTCCTTTTACAAGGACATAACATTTCTCAGTACTTCATCTGGCCAGGCGTCAAACTGATGACCTCATTCCTCCTTGTGCCTTTTATGGAAGTTATTGCAGTATTAGTACCTATAATGAGATTAAAGTAAAACCCTACACTTTATTTTTAATCACAACACATGAAAAACAGACCTGACACTCTGCAACAGACAATCAGTTTATTGGTCGTTCTGACACTCTGCAACAGACAATCAGTTTACTGGTGCAGGCAGCAACCCAATGGTCTGGTGAAGACAAACATTTGAATTATTAACGTGAATACTATTGTTGGAAAAGCAGGGATTCAGCACTACAGTGGCAGCCTGTGGAACCAACTGTCTAATCGCTCTATCGTCCTTGGTGCCATTTCAGACACCTCTGCTCTTTTCACCACCCACCAGACCCCCCCCCCCTCACTGATTCAGAGCACAGATCTCACCCCTCGGCATTATGGGTTGGAGGAGGAACACTTTTGATCAGCAGGGGTCTCTGCAATCACCTCCCCAGGGGACACCACTGAGATCTTACTCACTACGTCTACATGTGTAACTTAGTCGAGCTACGTTTATAGCTCAAGTACGCCATTTAATCGGACTACTGTCGTTGTCCCAGTATACACGTACAGGAAAGGAATCAAACTATTGAGTGAAGTATGTCTGACTCTGCTACGATAGGTGGATATATGGCTTCTTTCAGCTTGTTAGTATTGGGCTTTTTCTGGTTGACCTAATATGTGATAGACATGAATAATAATAATAATAATAATAAATAATAATAATAATAATAATAATAATAATGGATGTGCGTGAAAATGAAGTGATACAAGCTTTAATTGTGATCTGGCCAGAAGAACAGATACAAAATCAGGATAGCAAAACAATAAGGTTTTTTTATTCTATTTTGTTTAATATAATATGACAGCACAGTTTTGGAAATTTTATGAAACAAAAATAAGTTCATCATAAATTTCTCACAAACCCGTCTACGAGTGCATAAAATGGCAGGGACAAAAATTATTATGATTGTCTCGGAGAACGCATGCAGCACTCATGTAAAAGCAGTGGAGGTAAACTTTAAACTGATTTTTAAACATATCCTAGATAATCTTGTAAATAAATAATCATCACAGCATTGAGCTATAATCGTCACAGCATTGAGCGGTAACTAAATAATTATTTAATAAATGTACTCAAACTTACTTTACCAAGGAGATAAACAAGAAATACAGCAAGCAGTGCTGGAAACGGGTGTATTCCTCTTGTCAGCCATGTCATCATCAGGGAGCTTTCTGTGAGGCTGCTATCAAAGTACACTCGTGTCATATGATTTTACAGGGGTTAACATCTTTTGCTTGCTCCTATGTGTACTACAGAAAGACGAGCTGTGTGAGGCAATCTGTGCCGCTCAGCCTACAGGACGCCGGTCTTTAAACTGCATGAGGGGGTATGGGGCAATTTTTCACTGAGCATGCTGCTCTCCCCTGCCATGATCTGTCATGAGGAAGTGAAGTAGCCCCTGATTGATGGCAGGACTTCAGTCCCTAATGTGGGTGGGTGATGTGTGCCCTCCTGGTCTCGCTCTTTATCCCTCTGCTGCCTTGGCACTGGTGCCCAGCACCCCCCTCTCCTAGCAGCTCCCTCTGGGGCACATTAATTACCACACTGAACCTAGTGTGTACATGCACACACACGCACGCACACACACCTTCTCTCTCTCTCTCCTTCACCCCCGGCAGGGAAGAAGGTGAAGACACTCCTCTGAAAGGTTCTTCCACCCTAAGGCTCAGCTGTGCCTGGGTCTGCTGGGAGGTGGGGGTAGGGGGGCAGTACCACTCAGATTGACTGCATCTGAATGTGTGCCAAACTACTTACATGCTTGTGGGTTCATTCTGGGGTGGGTGGGTGGGAGCAATCTCTTTAAGCCTAAGCACGGATATCACTGACATGTGTGTGAGTGAGTACGTGGCCGGCATTCTAAGCCCGTGTTCCAGCTTTTACTGCTTAAAAGTAGTTTTTATCTTAAACCTACCATATAACAACATTCACATGCAACAAGTTTTTATGAAAACATTTATGAGTGAGATTCTGCAGAAGAGGTGTGTAATCAAACCCCAAATGTGTCAACAGTATAAATGGTTAAAACCTAAAATGGCACTCAATCTGGATGAAAATATCAATTAAGGTTCTTATTATAACTATACTAATGTACAAAGCCAATACTGAATGAAACAGCTACTTTTCCAAATTATATTACTGCAAAGTGTATACACAGTTTCATACTGACATATGCCTATGATTTTAAGAATTTAATACACCAGCTCAGCTGCTCGTTGAAACGAATACCTAATCAGTCAGTCATATGTCAGCAATACAATGCATAAAATCATGCAGATATAGGTCAGGGACTCCAGTTAATGTTCACATAAAATACCAGAATGGGGAAGAAAGGTGATTTAAGTGACTTTGAAAGTGATATGGTTGTTGGTGCCAGCCGGGCAGGTATGAGTATTTCCGAAACTGCTAATCTACTGGGATTTTCACACACAGCCATCTCTAAGGTTTACAGAGAACAAGTCAAAAAAGAAAAAAAATCCAGTGAGCAGTGGTCCTCTCTGAAAATGCCTTGTTGAGGACAGAGGTGGCAGAAGTATGGCCAGACTGGTTCAAGCTGATACAAAGGCAACAGTAACTAAAATCCTCACTCATTACAACCAATGTATGCAGAAGAGCATCTCTGAATGCACATGTCAAACTGGACAATGGAAGATTGGTAAAATGTTGCCTGCTTAGTTGAGTCTTGATTTCTGCTGTGACATTCTGATGGTACAGTCAGAATGTGGCATAAACAACATGAAAGCATGGATCTAACCTGCCGTGTATCAACAATTCTGGCTGGTGGAGTTTGTGTAATGGTGTGTGAGGATATTTTCTTGGCCTATTTTAGGCCCCTTAATATGAACTGAGCATCAATTAAATGCCACAACCTACGTGAGTACTGCTGCTGACAATGTCCATCCCTTTATGACCACAGTGTTTCCAGCTTGAAATGGCTACTTCCAGCAGGATAACACACCATGTCACAAAGGTCATATCATCTCAGACTGGTTTCTTGAACATGACAATTAGTTCACTGTATTCAAATGGCCTCCAGTCACCAGATCTCAGTCCAATAGAGCACCTGTGGGATGTGGTGGACCAGGAGATTCACATCATGAAGAGCAATTACAGCCTTGCAGACCTTGGGCAATCTAAATGTCAGTTTGTTGAGGTAAACTGATGAGATTTCACCCCGTGCTTCCTGAAGCATCTCCCATAAGTTGGATTGGCTTGATGGGCACTTGTAACATACCAATCATTCAAGCTGCTCCCATAAATGCTCAACAGAGTTGAGATCTGGTGACTATGCTGGCCAATCCATTAAACACAGAATACCAGCTGACTACTTCTTTCCTAAATAGTTCTTGCATAGTTTGGAGCTGTGTTCGGGTCATTGTCCTAATTAAGTGCCATCCACAAGGTACATCATGGAGTTGCAACATGGAGTAATAGTCGTCCTTCTTCACGATCCCTTTTACTCTGTTCAAATCTCCCACTTTACCATCACCAAAGCAGCCCCAGACCATCACATTGCCTCCACCATGCTTGACAGTGAAGGGAGTAGTACACAGCATTGTACAAGATTTTTCTGGCAATTTCTCACATGGAACAGCCTTCATTTCTCAGAACAAGAATATACTTTCAGAGTTTCAGAAGAAAATTCATGCACACCAGTGTCATGGTTTAGTAAGGCTACAAAAAGCTATCTCAGAGATTTAAACTGTTAGTTTCAACTGTAAGGAATGTAATCAGGAAATGGATGGCCACAGGCACAGTTGCTGTTAAACCCAGATTTGGCAGGCCAAGAAAAATACAGGAGCGGCATATGCGGAGGATTGTGAGAATGGTTACAGACAACCCACAGATCATCTCCAAAGACCTGCAAAAGCATCTTGCTGCAGATGGTGTATCTGTACATCGTTCTACAATTCAGCGCAACTTGCACAAAGAACATCTGTATGGCAGGGTGATGAGAAAGAAGCACTTTCTGCACTTACGCCACAAACAGAGTCACTTGTTGTATGCAAAAGCTCATTTAGACAAGCCAGATTCATTTTGGAACAAAGTGCTTTGGACTGATGAGTTATTTGGCCATAACTAAAAGCGCTTTGCATGGCAGAAGAAGAACATCACATTCCAAGAAAAACATTGTCAAATTTGGTGGAGGTTCCATCATGCTGTGGGGTTGTGTGGCTAGTTCAGGACCTGGGGCCATAAAAAGGCATTCATGCAGAGGGAGAAGTACAATGTTCTGGAATGGCTGTCACAGTCCCCTGAATATCATCGTAAATCTATGGGATGATTTGAAGCAGGCTGTCCATGCTTGGCAGCCATCAAATTTAACTGAACTGGAGAGATTTTGTATGGAAGAATGGTCAAACATACCTCCATCCAGAATTCAGACACTCATCAAAGGCTAATGGAGGTGTCTAGAGGCTGTTATATTTGCATAAGGAGGCTCAACTAAGTATTGATGTAATATCTCTGTTGGGGTGCCCAAATTTATGCACCTGTCTAATTTTATGATGCATATTGCATATTTTCTGTTAATCCAATTAACCTAATGTCACTGATGAAATACTACTGTTTCCATAAGGCATGACATATATTCCAAAAAATTAAGAGGAGTTCCCAGACTTTTTCATATGACTGTATTCGATTAAAAAATAGCCATTTCCAGCTATGATAGTGCTTCACAACATTAACAATGTCTACGCAGTATTTCTGATCAATCTGATGTTATTTTAGTGGACAAAATTTTTTCAAAGGCAAGGCAATTTCTAAGTGACCCCAAACTTCTGGACGGCAGTGTATATTGTAATGTCAAGGAAACAAGGTCCAGGAACAGGGCAACACAGGGAGCAAGAACAGGCAAGGAAACATAGCACAAACTCATTAAACAACACAGACTAACTTCCAGAATTAAGGCAGGAACATAAATACACAAACTGAACCGGGTAACGACGCAGGAAGAGTGAGACATAAAACAATTAAGCAATCAACACAGGACAACTAGCAACAGAACAATCAACAAGGACTGGCAAAATGGGCAACAGGTGAAACTAATAATCACATCAAGGGACTCAGATTCTAGGGAACAGAATCCAAACACTAGGAAAACAACAAAGACAGGTAAAACACCACCAAGGGCACAAAGCAAAAAACCAAAAGAGAATGTAAGCCACAAAACACAGGAACTAGAAAAACTGGTACAGATGAAACACTAGGAAACAAAATACAAAAACAGAGGTGGGTGGACTCAAACACACAACTGAGGGGTTTAGAGATACATGCTCAACCCATAGAGCCATGCAACAGTCTGGGGAGCTAGGGAAACACACTAAGGACTTAGACAACGGGGAGGACAGGATGGCCAGTGACATCTGCTGGCCAAACGGGAAGGAGACACAAAAGGCTGGGACAGATAGATGCAGAGCCTGATACTAGTTTAGTAATGGTTACCTGAGAAAGCACAGCATATACATCACATATCGTCACACATTCACTGTGGTGTTCTTTAATAACGAGATGGTTGCACACGTTTTACAACTTTATTGTAACTAACAACTCAGCTTACACTTCAGACTACAGGCTCGCGATCTAGCGCACACATTAGCCGGGAACCAATGTGACGACAGTCACCTTTCAACTTGGAAGTACGGTGAGAATAAGAGTTCAATATACCACATCACCTCCCCTTTTAGTCCAAGGTACTGCAATACAACATTTCAACTAGAATACCATGTATTGCCACAACGCATTTACTTCATAATTGGGACTATCAACATCATGCACCTAGCTCATTAACTTAACTGGATGCTGCTACTCTGTACTTAAATCACAACCTGTAATTAACTTAAATCAGCAATCTCTCTAAGCTTTTTGTCACCAAATTCAGTCTTGGTAGCGTTGTGGCACTTTTGGAGTACACTGGGAGCGCCTTAAGGTCGCTGCTACAGGATCAGGCGCCTCTGCTGACTTTAGCAGTTCTGATGCTGAGGATGCTGCTCTGGAATTATTCTCCACTGATTCGATCATCTCAGCTACTCCCTCATCAGGTTGTTGACCTAGAAACTCTGCAGAATGACGTGGCCTCAGCTGGTCCCCATGACGTGGGTATTCTTGGTCCGTCACTTCTCCACGCACTTTGTACGACACAGGTCCTGACTGCTGGGTAACTATTCCTGGAATCCACTTTGGGTTTCCTCCTGCTGTATTTTGCAGATATACCCATTCGTCCACATCAAACTGCCTCTCCAAAGCCCTTTTGTCATGTCCTTCCTTCTGAAGATACTGCTTCTTCCTCACCGTTTCCTTGATGCTGGGTTTCAAGAAGTCTAATCTAGTTCTGACATGCCTTTTCAGAAACAAACTGGCAGGCGACCCCCCCAGTAGTACTGTTGGGAGTGGTACGGTACTGCAACAAGAAGTGGGAAATTTTGTCTTCAGTGCTCAGATTCTCCCTTGCTAGCTTTTTCAGGCCAGTCTTGAATGTTGAGATGTATCTTTCGGCTAGTCCATTTGTGGCTGGGTGCTTTGGAGCTCCGGTTGTGTGGATAATTCCATTTCTTCTCACAAACTGCTGGAACTCATCAGACATAAAAGTTGTTGCATTATCTGTGATGATTTGTTCTGGAACACCTTATGATGCAAACAGCCTCTTTAGTCTAGTAATGGTAGCGGCAGAAGTTATTTGAGTCATTTTATATACTTCCAGCCACTCTGAGAATGTGTTGACTACAATCATGAACATGTGACCCATGAACAACCCTGCAAAGTCAATGTGAAGCCTCCTCCAAACACCTCCTGGGAACTCCCACGGATGCAGGGGTACTTGGTGAGGCTTGTTTTGCTCCAACTGGCACACCTCACACTCTTTGCAGACCTTTTCAATGTCCATGTCAATATGTGGCCACCAGGCATACTGCTGTGCAATTGCCTTCATTTTCACAATGCCAGGGTGCCCACTGTGGATTTTTTTAAGCACTGCTTCTCTAAGTTTTGCTGGTACAATCACTCTTGTACCCCACAGCACACACCCTTGCTCCACAGAGAGTTCATCATGCTTTCTGTGGTACCCTCTTAGTTCGTCAGAAATTTCTTTTGGCCATCTCTCCATGATGAACCGGTACAGCTTTGAGAACTCTGTATCATTTCTGGCTACCTTGGCAATCTGTTTTGCGCTTAATGTCATGCCCCGATCGTCCGCTCCTCTCGTGTGCCACGCCCCCTCATTAACCCCATGTGGATTCCCCGTGTTTACCAGCTGTTCCTGATCGTTGTCAATTAGTCCATTGTATTTAGTCCGTCTTTCCGTTTGTTTCCCCAGTCCGGTCATTGTAATGTTACCCTGTGTATTGCCTGTTTCCTTTTGTCACCGCTTTGATTAAACCCCGTATTCCCTGATTCCTGGCTTCCATTCACCTGTTTCCCCGGTCCGTGCTACACGCGTTGTGACAGAATGACCGGACTCGCCACACAAACACCTCCCCTCACAGAGGAAGAATACCTCCGGCTGGTCGACGAGGTGGTCTATTGGATCACACAGCCTGAGGTGAAAAAAGACTCCGTGGCTTGCTCCCTGGCTGTTCGGGCAAGGGAGCTCTTGGGACAGATCTCCCCGCCTGATGACTCGCACCTCATGGCAGAGGTACGAACCAAGCTGCAGGAGCTGAGAACTAGAGTGGCTGCGACGATGATCAGGCGAGTAAACCTAGACAGCAGCGTGCATCTCCCTCCGTCCGGACAGCCTGCATTTCCCGTCGGCCCTGCTGTGTGGGTTATATAGACCATTGGCGGACATTCTGGGGTAGGCCTTGGCTTTTGAAGAGGGACGGTATTCACCCCACG
>JABJVO010000094.1:277810-294022 GCA_026770805.1 Boulengeromyrus knoepffleri
TTTTTCATTATTGCTGCTGTTTCTAAAAGAATTTCCCCATTGTGGGATTAATAAAGTCTAATCTAATCTAATCTAATATAATCTAAACACAGAACATGCCACTTCTTGACAGTATCGTCGTTCAAGTTCTTTCGATTGATGGATCTTAGCCAAGTTTTCTGTAGCCTTTCCGGCAGCTCTTCTGTCTCTTTGCCTTTATTTGTACGATCCGAAGGTATACAGAAGAAACTTAGATTCGAGGTTTTCTTACTGCTGTTGTCACTCGCACCCCGGTGAAATGGCCGCCGCCTCGTTTTCATTTATGCGTACCTTGGACAATGACGTCAACTTAATACGACCCATTAGTCTACGATCGCAATATGCTACAGTTTACTGTAGGTTGTCTTGTACAGGGTTTCCCGATGTGAGGTTCGGGCGATGATTTCCGCAGTATGTTTTAAAAAGTCCATAGTAACGGCTGTAGCCGTAGATCTTTCACGATTGGCTAAATCTACTATATAAGGGGGTAACACATGGTGTAGTACTCATAGCGTATTTGCATCTATAAATTGATGTAGCTTTTCATGATTGTAATTAATAATCGAGACGTACATTTTGATTGTTTGCTGGCAGAGCAGAAGAGCTGGATGGGAGTAGCGATGCCGTTATAGCTCAAGTATGCGTCGTGATTTCAGCTTTCGGTTTCTCCTGAACCCAAGATAAAACGATGGGCTGATTTCACTGTTGCCAAGACTGTGGTTAATAGTTACTGTGTTTTATGATTGGTTCCCCCTAGTTAATTCAAGCTTTAGTTATTGCAAGTAATTTACCTTCACTGGTCCAGAAAAGCGACACAGCGATGTTACATTTAACTGCACCAATTAAGGCGGTAGAAGCATCGAAGGATTTTACAGCCCCGACTTTTATTGCGACTTCGGTCACAATAAAATGTCTAACACCGCGTCAGTCTTGCTGTGGGAAATGTCTGAAACATACCACGCAATACCACGCGTACAAAGCTCAACCCATATTATGTACGAGATTGTTATTGATGTTTTATAAAATTGATCTTTTTTCTGTTGTAACAGTCCAGACATTTTGAATTATACAAAAAGTATACTTTTTTTGCGACACTTTCTGTCGCAGTAAGATGATGTTTTCGCTATCTGAGCCAATTGGAGAATTTACGTCATCGAACTGCGTCTCTGCCCCGCTACATCGGAAGCTTTTTCAGAGGCGGCGGAAGATCACGAAGATGGCGGCGGTGTCCACAGTTTCAATGCAGGACAGTAGCCCAGCAAGAGAACTTGGTATTCAGACTAGTAGTTCCCTAGCAGTCGGAGATAGGATAAAAGTAGAGGAGGGAACAGGTAAATGCTATAGTTAAGATCTTAGTCAATCACATTCTTTGCCCAGATGTATTGTACAGACAAGGAATCGCAGTCAGCTAGCCTGTTAGTCGGAGTTACTTATGATATACATACATACACACAACTTTCTTTATAACTGTTTCTTTGGATTTTGTCTAATTATTCATGCCTGATGTTATACGACAGACACTTGGATTTTTAAAAAAATGTACTTTATTCATACATTTATGGAGGTGGATATAATATTTAAGTGATTTATGGGTAACTACCCTGCTCAGGGTACACCGTGAAAGCGTTCTGCGAGCTGTTGTTTACAGTGACGTTTTTTTGTTTTCCACCACTTTGCTAAATGTTTCGCCTTTGTTATATCATTGCTGTTTTATAGTTTTTTTCCCTTATTAAAATCACTTCTTTTCAGAATATCTTTATAGGAAACTGATTTTGAACCAAATAAATTACTGATTTTGTTTCCGATTGGTGATAAAAAAAGGACTAATATTTTAGTGGAAAGAGTATTTTTCTTATTCATGCATAGGACATCATATTTTTGCGAAGTAATCTGAATGTCAGTCTGCTCCTCTCCACAGAAGCAGAGAAGCAGAGTCGCGTGAATGCCCTGCTGGAAAGGCTCCATGCTAAATACAATACTGCACGCCCATGGCAGGAAACCAGCAAGGTGGTCCGGCAGGCTATGGTGAGTGGGGGTGCTGGTATGCTTAGGGGAGGCCGCAGGAGCTTTCGGTGCAACATTGCTTTGTCATTGTTTGCACATCTAAATGTTCTGAGGCTTCCCTGGGGGGAGAATGGGAAAGTGTGCACAGTGAAGTTTCCTACATTGCTGCAAAATGTTTGTTAGACTGGTGCAGCGGCCTCACAGCAGTGGGGAGGGGTGTGGGGGAGGGGCCTTGTGATTAAGACAGTCTATGGGTAGCATTCTGCGGTTCGGCAGGGGTGTAGGGGGTGTTGTAGGTGCACAGGCTGGTCCAGTAATGAAGAATGATAACGTGCTAAGAATTTCTGGCCACCAGGAGAAGCGTGGGGTAATGAATGCTGCTGGACATCAGCTTCTTCTCACATGCCTAGAAACGCTGCAGCGTGCCCTGAAAGGTAAGTGATGAGAAGTGAATCTGGGTGCCATTTGGGGCCTCAGCCGCCTACCTTGTATGTGCTTCACAACTTTCTTTTATGGTCTCTCATCTCAGTGATCTCCCTGCCCTCTATGACGGACCGTCTTGAGTCCATTGCTAGACAGAACGGGTAAGTTCAGGGGACGCAGCCATCATGCAGTCTGTTGGTCAAATTTGACTGAGAGGTGTTTGTGATGGCAGAGCCTAAATTGAGCCTCCTGCTGCCCCTGAATAGGCTAGGCTCCCACCTCAGCCCCTCTGGGACGGAGTGCTACATCACATCAGACATGTTTTACGTCGAGGTGCAGCTAGACACGGGAGGACAGCTGGTAGATGTCAAGGTGGCGCATCATGGAGAGAATCCTGCGGTGAGTTCTGCTTGTTTGGAGCTGAGGGGGAGGATAGGATGAACAGGAATATGAGAAGGGGGTTGCTGTGGATGGTGGAATTATATGTGGCAAATCAAATACTTTTTTAGCTAGTGATGTTTCACCCCTGCACTCTGCTGGCTCTTGTTCTCTTACAGAGCTGCCCAGAGCTTGTCCAGCACCTTCGGTATGGCCTACACTGAACACTCATGCCCTTTCCTATAGCTCACTCTGGTTGTTGCAGTGAGCTACATGCTGATCTGTCCCCTCTTCTGTTTGCCTGTAGAGATAAGAACTTTGAGGAATTCTCCAAACACCTCAAGGGTCTGGTCAACTTGTATAAACTCCCTGGAGACAAGTAAGTCCCTCAACCTCTTTCACACCAAGCCGGTGCTGGTGTTGGTGCTCAGCTGGAACTGGCCTGGAGCTCACATCAGCCCCACCAAATATCGTCTCACATTGACACGGCACTTGGTGCTGAAAGAGTAGAAAGATGACGTGTTTCGGAAGTAAAGACAAAAATGGAGGAACTTGCAAAATTCGATGAACGCAAGACTTTTTTTGAATTTACTGCAAAAATAATGATTATATTATTTATTTAGCTTTATGTGCCCTGCAAGGAAGTCCTCCAACCTACAGTGAAACTTGGGGGTTGGTGGCAGGATTGGCATTCCAGCCACTGGAAAAAGCTACACTGGTTCATTCGGACTAGTGTGGTGCTGAAGTATCACCCGCTGCACTCAGGTTCGTCATGTGATGGGTGCGGCAATGTGCTGTAATCAGCGTACGCCCCTTACCTCTCTCTTTATATGTTATTGTTCCTGGTTTTACCCAACACAGTTCATTCGAAATTTGAGCGCCCCAAATTCACATTTTAAAGCAATATGTGCAACCATCGATTGTTGTAACAGTGCGAATGCGTCACTTATGTGCATTTATGCTGCTATGACAAGAAATTACTGTGCATTTTAACCTTTATATTGCAGCTGATGTATAAATTAGCATAGAAAGGATAAAATATATAGTAATTTCTTGTCAAATCAGCGCAAACATAACTAAGCATTTAACGATATGCTGTTATGTCTGATGGATCCTTGGAAGTTAAACTTCATAGTCACATTACAAGTAAACACAACAATAACAACTTAGCCAATTCCTCCAAAGCGGTCGTGGAGATCAGTTCTCCAGTCACCTGGTTAGCAGGTGTGTTTACAAACATGAAGTCCATGATATTTGTTTTTAGGGCAGCCAGCACCACTTTTATTTAGCTATCTTTTCAACTTTCTGTATACATATATTTTATTTTTTAAATCTTGCTCCGTTATTCTGATAACACCTGCCTTCTCCAAGTCATTCGACATTGCTTCATAAACTTTTGCTTTCTGCTGTAACAACTAACTCTGGTCCAGAAGTCTTTCAGGGCCAGAAAAATGAGCTCCAGCCCAGATATATTGGCCCTGTACCGCTGTTATTTTTGGTGTGAATGCAACGACTGGGCTGGAATTTAAGCTTGGCACGGGCACCAGCCCTGGTGTGAAAGGGCTAATAGTAGCCCTCTGCCCAGCCCACAGTTAGAGCCCAGGTCACTGCGATAACGAAAATATTGTAGCTGGCTGCTGTTGTGGTGTGGGCCCTCCTTGTGGGTGGTTCTGCTTATCTGCTGAATCTGCATTCTTGGTCCCAGTTCTAAGGGGGTCCTTTGTAGTCTGGCTTTGGTTCCAGCTGAACTCTTACTTAATGAAGGTTTGGTTTTTGGCCCTTGAGTAGAGCATTGATCTGATCCATAGTTTATACACTGTGGATCTTTTAACCGGAATGTTATTTGGTGGGAGATCAATTGGTTTATCACATATTTTGTTGAACAAGGTATTTGACTGAATTTGAAATCCTAGAGCTAAAACATCCTGTAATGTATTAGAGGTGCAATGATCTGATATTTGGGATCGGTATCAGCACCAATCCATACCTATTAGATGGATCAGGTATCGGCCATATGTGACCAATCCATGTGTGATACTTGTATAACTAATCGCACGACAGCTCTTTCCAGTTTTAGATATGTTTTATGAGGCATTCAGGCTGAACACTATTGCTGCCACTCAGTTTTTTTTGCCACTCAATGAGTGTGAGCGTAGTGACTTCGGCCTGCTTTAATGTCACGCGCACATCCTTTACAGTATGAGCAGCATAAGAACATCAGATAAGAGGTGGATGATCTGGAAGTATTTTATGCTTTTAACAATGACTTGTAGCACAATGATTTGCACAGTGATTTTGAGAGATGGAGGCAGCATTTAGTGGAAAATCCCACTAAAAGCGCATGCAGTTGTGCAAGACAACATGAGTAATATGAAAAAAGCAATGGATGATTAGGGAGTCACTAGCTTGGGCTGATTTGCGTAATCGGTACAGGGGGGCTGCTATTGCAGTGAAGTGTAAGTGAGGCTGTTACCAGTGGGATAAATATTGTGGGGCATTTTAAGGATTCACCATGTGTGTATCCTTGCTTGGAAGATATTCAAATTGAACTGCAAATGCCTCAAAAATGCCAAAAAGACGTTTTGTATGTTTCTAACAGCCTAATTAAAGATTTTTTTGGCATGCATTTGTATTTACTACTAATGTATTAATATATACACTGCCATTCAAAACTTTCGGGTTAATTAGAAATTTCCTTGCTTTTGAAAAGAAGCAAGTTTTTTGTCCATTAAAATATCATCAGATTGTCTACACAGTATGATTGTTAATGTTGTAAATGACTTTCATTGCTGGAAACTTCTGTTTTTTAATCTAATATCTATGTTGGTGTACAGAAGGCCATTTTAAGCAACAATTAATCCTGTCTGTGTTCCAGTGGAATGTTGTTTGCTAATGCAAATTAGGTTAATTGATCATTAGAAAACCTTTTTGCAATTATGTGAGCACAGAAGAAAAATGTGCTGATTTAAAGAAGCAATAAAACTGGCCTTTTTTGAACCAGTTGAGTATCTGGAGCATCAGCAATTCTGGGTTCGAATACAAGCTCAAAATGGTCAGAAACAAATTAACTTTATTCTGAAACTCTATTCTTGTTCTGAGAATTGAAGGCTATTCCATGTGAGAAATTGTCAGAAAACTGAAGATCTTGTACAATGCTCTGTACTACTCCCTTCACAGAGCAGCACAAATTGGCTCTAACCGCAGTAGAAAGAGGAGAGGAAGGCCCTGGTGCACAACTCTGCGAAAAGATAAATATATTAGTGAGTGTAGTTTGAGAAATGGACATCTCATAGGTCTTCAACTGGCAGCTTCTTTAAATATAACCCACAAAAGACCAGTCTCAACATGAACAGTGAAGAGGCAACTCTGGGATGCTGGCCTTCTAGGCAGAATTCAAAGAAAAAGCCATATCTCAGAATGGGCAATCAAATGAAAAGAGGAGTACTTGACGATATCTGTCAAGCACGGGGGAGGCAATGTGATGGTCTGGGGCTGCTTTGGTGATGGTAAATTGGGAGATTTGTACAGGGTAAAAGGGATCTTGAAGAAGGTAGGCTATCACTCCATTTTGCAATGCCATGCCAAACCCTGTGGATGCGCTTAATTTGAGCCAGTTTTGTCCTGTAATAGGACCCAAACACAGCTCCAAACTATGCAAGTACTATTTAGGGAAGAAACAGTCAGCTGGTATTCTGTGTATAATGGATTGGTCAGCATAGTCACTGGATCTCAACTATATTGAGCAGTTATGGGAGCAGCTTGACCGAATAGTTTGTTACAAGTGCCCATCAAGCCAATCCAACTTGTAGGAGATGGTGAAATCTTGTCAGTTTACATCAAGGAACTGACATTTAGAATGCACAAGGTCTACCAGGCTGTAATTGCAAAATTTTAATTTCAAAAATGATTATTTCTAACTTTGTCAATAACTATTTCCTATATATTGGCTGTATTTCCTATTCAAGCTCATTTCATGTACGTTTTAATGGAAAACAAGGACAAGTGACCCCAAACTTTTGAACGGTGGTGTATATAAAATATAAATATTTCTATATGTATTTGTTATATTAGAATATTAAAGTAAAAGGAGCTCTTGTATTGGAATCTGTATCGGTATTGGCAGTTGTGTGTTGGAATTGGATCGTAACAAGAAAAATGTGGATTGGCCCACCCGAAGAATGTATTCTTTTCTGATTCATCTCATTATAAAAGTTTCAGAATTTTCTTTACAAAAAAAATGGAATCCTGTGAGTAGACTGTTCAATAACACCTAATTTTTCAGCTAAAACCACCTGTCACTGGTATCCCAGGACCAAGCTTGAGAAACACATTTTGGTGGTCTCTGATTATGATGGAAACAGGATTGCCTTTCATATGATGCAAGCCTCACTTCTCAGTAATAGACTAGTGTGCCAAATTGTACATGTAGATTGTCATGTTTTCTTCTGTATGTAGCTTTTTAACAAAAATAGTGTAACTCGGTCACTGATGGAAAACATGACGATATAAGAGTGGTCTTTAAATGTGTATAGGTGTCCGCTGTATAGGTGACGTTTCTGTTAAAATGCTTTTGCGGTCTAACGGATATGTTTATGTGATGTCTGATACCTCATAGCTACACATCACAGCAGATATCCTTTGGCAAATATGATTGCTACTGGTGGGGAATTGAATGGATTAAGGGCTGGGGGGGTGACACTCTCACAGGTATGAAACTGGGTGTACATAGCGCAGGTTGTCAGTGACATCATATCTTTTCTCTCCCTCATTCACTCTCGGTCTGCAGCAAGCTTAAGACAAAGATGTACCTGACCCTACAGTCCCTGGAGCTGGACCTCACAAAGATGATGCACATGTTCAGGTCTGATCCCCATGTCTGCATTTTCCTGCTATTTTGTTGCCAGGTTGTCCCATGACCAGTACTATGTGTGTTGATCTATGTGTTATAGGTTGGCCACAAATGCCAACACTCTGGACACCATCCTTTATGGGAGCGTCGGTCTCCTGACAGCTCGCAGTGGAGGTACCCTCTGCACCAGAGAGGCTAATGTACCTATGTAAAGCCTCTGTATCAGCTTTTGCTACATCTGTTCCATGGCAGTTGTATTTAAATTGTGTCTGTGTAATGTAAAAATTGTGGTTTTCAGTTTATTGTGATTTCTGTGTATACTACCCCTTGCAGGTCACCTGTTGTCATTGCAATGCTACGTGTCACCGTATGATGTCTTCGAGGAGGGGACGAGAGCACTGCTGAACTTCACTGATTCCAATGGTTAGTCTTGTAGAGGGAGGTCTGAATTATGGCCGATGAAATACTGCTTGTCTGTACAACAGGGGAGGGATCTATTGGACGTGTTTTATTATTATTGAAATAAACTGCTGGTGCTACTGTTAAGGTGTGCTTTGAGTGCCTTAATTTACCCTCTCACTATGCTCCCCCTCCCTTGTCACTGCAGTGCCTCGCTCCCTAGGCATCAGCATGTCAGTGACAGTGGAAGGCACTTCCTCAGTGTACAAGCTGCCCATTGCCCCCCTGATCACTGGCTCCCACCCTGTGGACAACAAAGGGTAGGAGGAGCTAAAGATTGGCGGGGGGGGGAGGTTAACCAAGATGAGGGATGAATGCAGGGGGATGGTGGCAGTGAGATGTGTGTCTGTGTTTGTCGTGTTTTGCAAAGAGCTGTTAAACTTAGATTATTGTCAATTTTAAAAACTGATTCACTTAATGTATTGCATAATGTGAGGTGTTATAGTGTAAAAACTACAACTTAGTATCGATTGAAAAAATTAACCAATGAATCGCACAACTTGCCATGATTAATAGCACCAGACATCAAAACTTGCAATCATAAATACAGTGGAATCCGCTTATAGTGATCAAGTCTGTCTGGGTGAAATTGAGCACTATAAGCGGATGATCCATTTCCATTTTTATTTATGTCTCAAGGAGGTTACCATCTATTTGTTGAATGGTTTAAACTTGTTCATATTAATTTCCAACAAAAATACTACTTGCAAACAAGTACAAGCTGAATTTCAGTGCCTTCAAAAAGGCATTGAAAAGGCATATACCACATGTACATATAGTTGCAGCTACTCAACAGGTGGATCAACAGACTGTTTAATTCCATCTGTGTGTTAGATCTAAAATTTATTTGGCTCTAAGAGCAGAAGCCTGATAACAAGTGAAGGTGTATTTAACATGAAAGATCTTAATATTTTACGGTACAACCCTTAAAAAAATAAAACATACTGCAAATCATTATTTAAAATTCTTTTAATTTAAATTCTTTTTAAAAATGAAATAAACCAGGTCACATCCCGTGAGATGCTAAATGAATACCTTAATTTTAGCTTTGAATTCTGGGATTCTGTGTAATGTCATGACTTTAACTCGCATAGTTTACAACCAGAAAGAAATATTATATGACACTATTAAAAATCTTTGCTTGTTCTTTTCTCCCATTTTCAAAATTGCGTGCGTTAAGTCAGTCAACAAATGTTCATATTGAACGCTATGTGTTACCTTGATACATTTCCCAGCCCTAGAAAAAGCACATGGTTACTCACTTTATATCCCTGGATAATTGTGTCCCCTCTCAGAACTCCTTCATTTTCTGCTGTGACCAACTCAAACTCTGTGGACCTACCAGCCTGCTTCTTCCTGAAGATCAATCGGCCCACTCCCTGCTCTCTGTCGTTCATACAGCGCATGGACACCATCACAGGTGAGGGGTCACAGGGAGGGGGTAGTGGTGTTAAAGGGGTTAACAATCGGCTAATTTAGGAATAATTTTAGGAATAAACATTTCATTTCATAGATGAACAAGAGTAAAATTCTAATGAATCTGTACTGGTTATGGAATTTCAGGCCTCAGTTTCCTATATAAATGGCAGAATAGACATCTGAGCACTATTCAGCTGGTTTTGCTCTGCCCATATGGACTAATATCAGATTTAACCTAACGACTGTATGTGGTAAACATAAAAGAAATGAGTTTTGGGAAAACTGAGATTCATGGTTAGTGGTCAATGCTAAGATCACTTGTTTCACTGTGTGTGTTTATTGGTCATTGTTTGGGTATATATTCCATTCTGTGTTGAAAGGATTCTATGCCAGCATGTAGTAAGTGCAACATGGTTGAGTTAATTGTTTTGTGTAGGTATGGTAGAGAGATTGTGTGCAGATTTTTGAGTAATGCTGAACGTTTCTTGTCTCGTCATGGGAGAGAGAAGAAAATGGTGGGAGAGGCTGGGCTTGTGAAATTCTTAGTGCTTTGATAAAAGGTCAAGATAAATTTATATTGTTAAAGACTTCAAAGTCCAGCAGAAACCTCTAGACTGGTAATTTTGCAGTATTATATAACACTGGTGTTCTAAAAAGTTTGTTACTGTTACGGAGTATAACATTTGGTTAACGGTTAGTTCTCATTCCCTGAAATTGACTTCTTGTCTTGGTAGGAGTCTTGTGATTGAGAGAGACATATTGTTTCTTTTCCATTAACCCCAGCACTGTCCCATTCCCAGGCATCTCTGTGTTTGAAACCTCCCCTGCCCTGGCTCCGCTGTATGAGCTCATTGTGCAGAGCCAGCTCCAGGACGAGGGGGCGGGCCCTTTGCCAAGCCATGCACACACCATGCGCTTCTACGCGGTGAGTGCCTCCTCAGCACCTCACCTGCCCTACCACTTTCTGTTATTTATACATGAGAGATGTCCTGAATCTCACTTGGTTTCATATTTCCTCCTATATCAGTCTCTGCCCGGCCAGCAGCACTGTTATTTCCTGAACTGTGACGCACCGGTCCAGGATGGGCGGTGCCTGCAGGGGGCACTGGTGTCTAAGATTCCCTTCCGGCACCCTGCACAGGTGCCAGCACTGCTGGATGTCATCCGACACCAGGCTGCATACAACACACTCATTGCTAGCTGTGTCAAGAAGACACTTATCAAAGACGGTAGGTGCAGTTCCATCTGCTCATGGGTCACTCATGGTCAGACCCCGAGTGCAGACTGTATGGGCCAATTCATTCTTCACTTTTCCATGTGCTGTTATAGTTCAGCCATAGAGTGAGTGATGTAAATTTTATCATCAGGGGTGTGTGCACAGGCCAGATTTAGTTTTTTTCTCAAATGGAAAAAAATGCATGCCAAAAAATCTTTAATTAGGCTACGAGAAACATACATAATGTAATTTGTGCATACATCTCATTTGTGCATCTTGTTTTTAGCGTTTTTGAGGCATTTGCCATTCAATTTGAATATCATCCAAGCGAGGATACACAAGTGGTGAATCCTTAAAATGCCCCATAATTTTTCTCCCACTGGTAACTTCGTTGTGATAGCAGCCCCCCATATAGCGAGTATGCAAATCAGCCCAAGCTAGCAACTCTCAAATCATCCACTACTATTTTTATATTACTCATGTTGTCTCGCACAATTCCGTGTATTTTTTAGTGGGATTTTCCACCAAACGCTGCTTCTGTCTCTCAAAACTTTGCTTTTACAAAGATTGCAAATCATTGTGCTACTAGTTGTTCTTAAAAGTATAAAATACTTCCCGATTGCCACCCTCTCTAATATGATGCTCTTACTTGCTCCTACTGCAAAAGGTAAGTACATGACGTCACAGCAGGCAGAAGTCACTGTGCTCACACCCACTGAGTGACAAAGAGACTGAGTGACAACGTTAGTGTTCAAATGCGGTTAAAAAAACACATATCAAATGGGAAAGAGCTGTTGTGCAATTGGTTGTACAAACAAGAAATAGGAGCTGTCACTTCTATTACAGAACGCAGAAAACTAAAAAACAACTATCGGACATGAGTTGGTCACATATGTCTGATACCTAATCCGTATAATAGGTATGGATCGGGGTCGATACCGACCTGAATATCAGATTGGTGCACCTCTAATAAGTTCTAATTATGTTTTCATTTTAAAATGTATTTATCATCAATGGTGAATACAGGTTGTTTAAATAAGGCTGATGGTTTTTCCCTGACGAGTGCTCACCATGTTTGTATGGGTGTCCTCCCACTGTACAGATTACCTGTAGTGACTCTGGACTGGACTTTCCCTGTCTCATGCCCTGTACATCCTGTGCATCCAAATGCCGTATATCATAAGTGGTTATTCAAAATGGGTGAAATAGTTAGACTTGGGTAGAATTGTTGCAAAAGCCTGACTCCCCCCCCATCCTTCTGATTTATTAGGATTGCCTTTGTGTATTCGTATTGCACTGTCGTGTCGCTGGGTGATTGCTGACACACCTCTTTTCTGTTCTGTTAGATACACCGGGGCTGCTGCAGTTTGAGGTTTGTCCGCTGACAGACTCCAGCTTCAGTGTATCCTTTCAGCACCCTGTCAACGAGTCCCTGGTTTGCGGTGAGGACACACAGTCCTAATTACTACCTACTTTGGACATTCAGGATATGAAAGTCATTTGTTTTAGCTTATGTCACCTCATTTTCCTACTTTTTCCACTAATCTGTCAAGTGGTCATGGATGTGACTGACTCAAGGCAGGTATCCTGTAAGCTCTACAAAGGTGTGTCTGATGCCCTCATCTGCACAGATGACTTCATCACCAAGGTCGTCCAAAGGTGTGTCCCCTGCCCCTTAACCTGGATCACTGTCGTTCAGCCAGGCCAGGGAACATCACCCTGTTTTTTTTTTATTTTTATATGCAGCAGTGCTGTTGCGTGCCGTAAACACAGCTATGGTATGTGTAACCCAGGTAACCAGAAATTATACAGGATCCAAAAAATCCAATTCCTACTAAAGGCTTGTTTATACTTTATACTTTCTCATAGCTGTGAGGGTCCACTTTGGTCGAGTGACACAATTTTCTTCATCAGCCACAACCACATGTTTGTCTGCAACTCCAAATACATGCCTCCAGATTTTTATGTCCGCACGGACCTGTGCGCATCTGAAATGCATGATGGTTTTCGAAGTTATGCAGAGATCCACCACTACCCACATTTATATAATCCCCCCTTGGAAGAGCACAAGGACACCCAAATTTGTGCAGATTCATTGCGTTAAATCTCCAATATGTTAGGAAAAGTAGAAAGTGGATATCCTACAGAGTGTACATACAAATTGTAACCCTTCCCTTTATTGTTGTCTTGGATAAAAGCATCAGATAAATAAATAAAATATAATTGGAAATGGAAGCCTTTCCGGTGTGGATACTATACATATAGTATAAACAGAACTGGATGCATACGTGCTGTTCATGACAGCGTCTGAAGTTGTGCGGGTTCATTTTCCAGTATAAACGAGGCTTAAGTGTAATTCTAAAAAAATATCCAACTGTTCTAACATTAACAACTATCCTACCACCCAGGTGCATGTCCATCCCAGTCACCATGCGAGCCATCCGGCGCAAAGCAGAGACCATCCAGGCTGACACCCCCGCCCTGTCCTTGATCCAGGAGACTTTGGAGGACATGGTGAAAAAGAACCTGCCTCCTGCCTGCAGCCCCTGTTATGGCATGGGTTCTGGAGGTAGCGGGAGCAACCCCATGAGCCTCTCAGGGGCCGGAGGGGGGAACACGCCTACTGGAGGTGGCGGCACGGGAAGCAGTGCTGGAGGAGGGTCCTCCTTTACAGGCCCAATCAGCTCGCTGTTTGGCATGAGCAGGGGCACGGGCTCCCTGTCGGAGGGCATGGGCCAGATCGGCGGGGGCCAGCAGCATCAGGTACAGCAGCAGCAGGCCGCTCATGGAGATGACTTCAGTAAAGTCACTCAGAACCCCATCCTGACAAGCCTACTTCAGATCACAGGCAGCGTGGGCTCCAGTCCCACCCCTCAGCCCCCCTCCTCTGGGCCCCAGCCCCACCAGACCCCACCCCCAACCTCCTCCCCTGCCAGCAACACAAAGAACCACCCCATGCTCATGCACCTGCTGAAGGATAACCCCTCACAGGACTTCTCAGCCCTTTACAGTTCTGGACCTCTGGAGAGGCAGAACTCATCCTCGGAGTCACCTCGCACCGATGGCCTGGGGGGCACTGGGGGGGGCGCCAAGCCAAAGAAGAAGCGAATGAGGGGGACTGAGAAGTGTGGAGTGTCTGGGGCAGCTATGGGCATCAAGCAGCAGCAGCAGCAGGGTGGGCCCATGCAGCACCACCACCCCACTGAGGATGACTTCCACCGTGAGCTTTTCTCTATGGATGTGGATGCCACCCAGAACATGTTTGACGTGAATCTGCCAGGGGATGGCCTGGACACTCCCCACAGCATAACACCAGCCCCCAGTCAGTGTGGCACCCCCCCTGCAGGGCCCAGCATGCCGTATCACGCCCCAACCCACACCCAGGCCCAGTCACAGCAACAGCCGCCACAGCCACCCCCCGCAGGCCCCAACCTGAACCGCATGACGCGCCTCTCCAGCTCTGACAGCATCGGTGCTGACATCAATGAGATCCTTTCGGACCTCCCCGACCAAACAGCGAAAGGATTGGCAGGTGGTGGGGCCAGCGCTCATGGTCAGCACCACCTGAGCGGGGAGGATGCAGGCCCGCTGGGCACTCCACTGAGGGACTCCTCTAGTTCGGGCCAGGGCAGTGCTGTCTTTGAGTCCGACTTGTTCAACGCAGGTAGCAACGAGAACCCATTCCCAGACGCTGCTGACCTCATTGCCGAGGCAACCACAGCAGCCACGCCCACCAGCGACTCCTCCTCCACTAACTTCTTCCCAGACACGGTGGACTTCAACCCTGACCTCCTGAGCACCCAGGGCTTCCACCAGTCCTACTTTGGGGACAGCTCCCCCAGCGCAGACGGGGACCTCGACCTGGGCAAGGGCTTTGGAGGCAGCCAGCAGAATACCCCTATAGGGACGCCCCAGAACCCAACTCCACATGGGCGCAGCAGCCCTGACCCCCCCCTCAAGGATGCCTTTGACATGAATGTCGTCTTTGGGGGTGCGGGTGGAGGAGGAAAGCCCCTGCTTGTGCCTGCCCCTGATCTGGGGGACCCACACTCGGGAGGGGGGCAGAGTCCTCATATGATGGGCTTGGGTGGGGGTGGAACTGGTGAATTTAAGGGTGCAGATTTGAAGAGTAAGCAACAGCAGATGATGCGGGGTAAAGATGATGGTGGCTGTGCTGGGAGTTCTGGCCTGGGGGGTGTGTTGGGGAGCCTGTCCGAAGGTAAGCAGGTGAAGCGGAGCCGCACCCCTTCCAGTGAGAGTAAGTCAAAAGATAAGCCCCCCAAGCGTAAGAAGATGGACCCTGACAGCAAGTCTCCGTCTCACAGCACGGGCAGCCGACCCTACACCCCACCCAGTGGCGCTGTGGGCTCTGGCGTGCCCATGAGCTGTGGAGGCTCCAAATCCCCCGGGAGCTCTGGGAGGTCACAGACTCCTCCAGGAGGCGCCACACCACCTATTCCCAAAATTACCATTCAGATTCCAAAATGCACTTTGTCAGGGGGCAAGACCTCCTCCCATGGAGGATACACATCCAGCAGCTCTGCTGGGGGTAGTGGGGGCAGCCTGGGTGGAAGCAGCAGCAGCAAAAGCCACCACTCCCACTCGTCATCATCTTCGTCCTCCTCGTCGGGCAAGGTGAAGAGCAACAAATCAGAGGGTTCTCTGGGTCAGAGCAGTAGCTCCAAACCAAGCAGCAGCGGAGGGGGCGGGGGGGCTGTGGGCTCCCAGTCAAAGGGCTCCTCGCAGGGGATCAGCGTTGGAAAGCCAGGCTCATCCCCAATAACTAAACATGGGCTGTCTGGCATGGGGAGCGGGGGCAGCGGGGGAGGAAGTGGCAGCAAAATGAAACCTCAGGGGGGAAAGCCCCCAGGATCTCTCATGAACCCAAACATGAAGCCCAACATCTCACCGTCGCATTCTCGCTCTGGCACCTCCGACAAGCTCTCCTCTCCCATGAAGCTGCAGCAGAGCCAGGTCCCCGTGACGCCACCATCCTCCAAGGCAAAGTCACCCATGGGCTCAGGCAGTGGGGGCTCTGGGGGTTCAAAGTCCTCCTCAGGAATGAGCTCCCAGAAGCAGATGAGTGGCTCCTCTTCCAGCTCCTCCTCCTCATCATCATCATCCTCCTCCTCTTCTTCCAGCTCTTCATCTTCTGGCACCATGTCATTTTCTGCAGCTTCGCAGTCACAGTACAGTGGGGGTGGGGGAGGTGGTGGTGGCGGCGGCGGCAGCAGCAACAACAACCCCAATGCCAAAGGCAAGTCGCCGAGCCGCAACAAAAAGCCTTCCCTCACAGCCGTGATTGACAAGTTAAAGAGTGTGGGAGGGGGAGGGGTGGGGGGTGAGGAAGGTGGCGAGGGAGGTTGTGGAGGTGGCAGTAGTTCTGGAGGAGGTGCGGGGGTTTCCTCAAATGTTGGTGCCCCATCCTCCAAGCATGGGATGTCCT
>JABJVO010000094.1:381643-395361 GCA_026770805.1 Boulengeromyrus knoepffleri
TGTGGTGCTGAGGTATCACCTGCCACATGGCTGCACTCAGGTTCTCATCCCTGAGGTGGTTTGTCATGTGGTGGGTGGGGCACTGTAATCAGTGCATGCTCCTTAACTCTCTGGCTCTAGTCCTGCAAACAGAGCCATGTGACTCTGGGCATAGAAATGGGATGTTTATTAGGAAATTAGGCTCCTTTCCAAGGCCAGTGGGGACTGGATAAGGATCATATCGAAGGCATACTAATAATTTTCAGTGGGATAAAAGGAAAAATGCAAAAGTGTATGGGGCATGGTAAACTTTAGGGTGTGCTCCTGAGGCTTTAATTATATTAATGCCAAAACTAGTCATAATTGGCAGATGTGTACACAATTTCGAGAATGACATACAGGTAGAACTAAACAAAACACTTTTTTTTGCTCTCCTGAATAATTCTCCTCCACACACATGCAGCGTGCATATTTTACATTATGACTCTTGATACTTGCTAAACAGACTACATAATGGTTACGACCTTTCTCAGCAATATACTCTTGAATAATTTTACAAAACGACTATCATATAAAAATACACAACACAAGTTTTGACGAGAAGTGCCCAATAAGATTACCTGGCTCTAAAACCTGGAGAGGAAGAAACTTGCATTAGGCTGAGTGAATCCATCACAGGCTGCTAATTGGCTTGACATTTCATTCACCTGCTTCCTTGGGCTCGCTGCAGTGAGTCATGTTCACTTCAAGTGTGTGTTCTCATACTTGAGGAAAGTCCACATCGTTTGATATTTTTTTCAGGAGGAAAAATGTTGATTTTTCTCTGAAAAGGTTCTTTTTTGTTTCATTCTGCTCGCCCTCAGCACCCCCCGATGACATTCTTCCTCATTAATGTTCTTTTTATTTCTCTGTCTCAGTCCTGGTGACCGTGTGCAGGTTACAGATGACTCCAACGAGGACTGGTGGAAGGTTGGTAAAAAGTGTGTGTATCTGTCTATAGATGTAGTGACCACTTTTAGTTTAGTTTCTAAGTAAACCAAGACAAACTGTGACTTTGGCTTAAGTGCTTAAATATTAAAGAATAAGTATTTAATAAATGCTTTAGTCTGTGGTGACGTTTAATGGCCATTTACCAAGATTCTCTCATTGTAATGGAAGCAGAAGGAGGAATCACAGTCAGCTCACATCAGGCCAGCATCAAGCACCTCAAAGGGCAGCGATACCCTCACAGCTGCCATACATCTGCAGGGCTTACGATGGAAATTCAGTGTCCCATTGCAATTCAGTGCTGATTATTGTGATTATTGTGGGGAGGTTGATACCAAAGTACAGCAGAGTAGGCTGCTTTGCTAGATATTCATGTTTGTAGACTAAATTCTGTGAACAGCAATACATTTTTTAAACAATATTTACTATTTGTCAAGTTGTGATACTTAATAATGATAAACAGTCCCGTGACAAAGTATTTGCATTTTCCTATCTCCCTCTATTTTTGCTTTTCCATAAAATTTAATTGCTTCTGATCGGCAAATTCGGCATAATACAAAAGACAACCTGAGTAAACATAACACAGTTTTTAAATGTTCATTTAATTTATTAAAGAAAAATAATTCACCAACATCCATATTACCCATTTGACAAAGTAACTGCCCCCCAAAACTTAATACTTGATGGTACCACCTTTAGCAGCAGCAACTGCAATCAAATGCTTGCAGTAAGAGGAAATCAGTCTTTGGAATTACTGTGGAGAAATTTTTGGTCATCATACTCTACAGAATTGTTTTAATTTAGCCACATTAGGGAGTTTTTGACTATGAACTGCCATTTAAGGTCCCATCACAACATCTGGGGTTAAAGTGAGGACTTTAACAAGGCCACTTCAGAGGTGGACTTGCTCTTGTGCTTCAGATCATTGTCCTGCTGCATGGTCGAATTGTGTGTCAGTTTCAGATCACAGACTGTTGACTGGACATTCTTCTTCAGTACTTTCCGATAAAAAGCTGAATTCATGTATCCCTCAGTTATGACATGTCCCCCATGCCCTGAAGTGGCAAAGCATGCACACACCATCACATTACCTCCATGTTTGACTGTTGGCATGATGTTACACTTTTGACTCATCAGTCCACAGAACATTCACCCAAAACTGTTGGGGGTAATCAAGGTGTTTTTTTTGCCGAATGTTAGATAAACCTTCATGTTCCTCTTGTTTAGCTGTGATTTTTGCGTTTCAATTTTGCCCAGTGTCTTTGGAATTGTGGAATCATGAATGAGGACATTGTTTGAACTTAGAGAGGTTTGCAGTTCCATAGACGCCTGGGGTCTGCTCTGATGTCCCTGATGAGTTCTCTATGTGCTCTTGGAATACTTCTGCTAGGCCATGCTCTCCTGGGCAGGTCTGTCACTGTTCCAAGTTTTTTCCATTTGGAGATGATGACTCTGACAGTGGTTTGTTAAAATTCATGAGTTTTAGAGAATGCTTTTTACCCATTTGCCAACTGATATATTTCAATAACTTACTTTCACAGGTCTTCAGGAAGTTCTTTAGACCTAGGCATGGCGTGCTGCTTCTTGAGACCCCTTATCCACCTCCACATTGCTGGAATGGATCCATTTAAGTGATGTATAGATTCAACAGGGCTGGCAGCAAACAAGCTTAGGTGTGTCTAGTTTAATGTACCCCTTTATCATTTAGATTTGGTTCATGGGCTGATTGGGTGAGTATGGGGGCAATTACTTTGTCACATGGGTGATATGGGTGTTGGTGATTTTTTTTTCCTTCAATGAGTCAAATGATTATTTTAAAACTGTGTTGTTTACTCAGATTGTCCTTTGTATTAGCCTAAATTTGTTTGAAAATCAATAAAGAAAATCGGGGCAGTGTTGTGCCATTGTCGTTATCACTGTTGCCTCACACCTCAAGGATCAGGGCTCAAGTCTCTGCCCTGGCTCCGTGTATGTGGAGTTTCCATGTGTTGTCCTGCGATTTCCTCCAGGTACTCTGGTTTTCCATCCACTATCCAAAAACATTCTAAGGTGAATTGAAGTCATTAAATTTTCCATAAGTGTATATGTGTGAGTGTGCCCTGCGATAGGTTGGCATCCCATCCTGGGTTATTCCATGTCTTGTGCCTGTAGCTTCCTGAATAGGATCCTATTGACTCTGAATAGGACAAGTAGGTACAGAGGATGTATGGATGTATGCATGGATAAGAAAAAACAGTTTGTCATGGTATTTTTTTTATATATATATTTAATAACAGTAGAAGACATAAATTTACAACCCATCACCAACGGTACATTTAACCCAACATCAGTAATAACCCAGATTTTAATAATTGTAACAACAATGCATCAGGATTAAATGTGTAACCCCAAAGGCTGGTGGGTCAAAATAACCAACCACGTGTTCTGTCCAATATTTACCCAGTACTGGGTTGCCAGTTTGTTTTTAACTCAGCATTTTTTAGAGTGTAGCTTTGAGGATCGATTCCAGGTTCCATGCATTGGATAAATTGTTTATGGAAAATGGATGGATGAAATCCAGGGGCTTTGGCAGCTTTCGATGTACCCTGATTGCAATAAACAACAGCCCACTGGCCTGTTCCGTATGGTTTGCTCTTTTTTTTATACAGTATATTTAAGGTTAGGTTTTTGCTTCTCAGTCCTCCCCAAACTGCAGTGTAAGCCAAATGCTGCTTCCCTGGGCAGCTGGCTCTGCTTATGTTGGCAGGTCTCTGTTGTCAGGTAGCCTGTAAAGCTGTACTGTTCTCTAAGGGCCCTGGCGTGGTGATGAGCTGTAGCTGCCAGCACCTCTGTTTGCTGCTATTTCTGTTGCTGCCATTGCTGTTATTCTTATGCATCTTGCTATTGTGCTTTCCCATAGCAGTTCCTTAGGCAGCCGTCTGACCTGGCCCCCAGCCAGTCCATATCTCTGTTTGGTTACACAAATTATACACCTGATTTAACTTGGCTTTATATTGCCAAGCTTAGATATACAGGTGATGGACTAGAATGTTGTCCATACATACCAATGAGTTTCAGTATATAATGCTATATAGCGTTTCCAACTGTGGGTTTACCCATGCTCTGAGTACCTTTATGTCCTTGCAGGGGAAAAGCAAGGACAAGGTGGGCTTCTTCCCAGCTAACTTCGTGCAGAGGGTCCGACCAGGTGAACGGGTATGGAGGGTTACCCAGGCTTTCCATGGCAATCAAGAGAAAGGCCAGATGACCATCAAATACTCCCAGGTGATGATTGGCTATGTTTCTGCACTGCTGATTATTTTGACTTTGGCAATATAAACTGTCTGGCCAGAAAAAAAAAAGGTCACCGCTTGAATTTAAATCAGCAGGTACTTTAAAGCCAATGATAGCATGTTTATTAAAGCTTATCAACATTATGCAGCGATAAGGCAAAGTCAGCTGAATACGTGAATCTACCGAGTAGCCAGATTATCCCATCAATGGATTTTTTCTTACCTAAAGGCATGGACATATTCCGAGATGATAATGCCAAGATTCATAGGGCTCAAACTGTCACACAGTGGTTTAAGGAACGCAACGAATCATTTTCACACGTGAATTGGGCAGCACGGTTTTGACCTTAACCCCACTGAAAATCTTTGAGATGTACTGAAGAAGACTTTATGGAGTGGTTCAACTCACCTATCATCAATATAAGATCTTGACGAGAAATTAATGCAAATGCGGGTGAAAAAAATGTTGAAATGCTGCATAAGCACATGGAAACAATGCATTAACAAATATGCACCATAATCAAAGTTAAAGGTGGTCCAACAAAATATATTTTTTTTGGCCAGGTAGTGTATGTCACCGTCACGGAAGAGGGGGTCGTGTGAAGAGGGAGGACGCTGTAGCCGGTCAGTCAGGTGCCAGCGGTTTTAATTAAACAGACTGTAATCCAGGGAAGAAAAATTCAAAAATGTGTTCCGGGCTCGTGGTCAGGAGACAGGCAGGGGTCGGGCAATCTTCGTAGGAATCCAGGGGGCAAGGCAGGCTCAGGTCTGGGGACAGGCGGGTAATCAGGCGATCATCATCAGCACTCAGAGGTTAAGGCTAGAATCGTCCTCGGGGAAAACAGATCAGAGTCAGGGTAACAGGCAGGCAGGCAGAGGTCTAGGCAGGTGGAGGGGATATGGGACAGAAACGCTCAAACTCGCAAATAATGCTGAAGATCTCGTGTCTGGCTGGCGTGCCAGAAGCGAATACATAACATCATCCATTAACCCCGATGAGCTTGAGCTGTCGGAGGGCAGCGTACTGTAACCGGTTCTCCCAGTTCCCGGAGCCGGCGGGGAGTGAGCTGCGACACTACCTTCTCAGGAAACCCAGAGGACGCAAAAGACAATCCCTGCGTGACATCGACAGGACTTCCTTGGAGCGATCCATGCCAGTCGCCTCATAAAATAGGGGGTGTTTGTAATTTGATTTTTTCAATTCACTATATTACAACTTCCATTATTCCATTAGTTGGCTATATTGCAACTATTCTTCAAAATCTCAATTCATTTGAGTCTATTTGGTTATGTGGCTTTCATTCTGTTTACGCAGTAATAACCTTTCTTTGTATCAGACTGTTTTTTTTTGGTATATATCAGTCCCCTCTCAGCACCCAGGATCATGTCTCTCCTCTGGAAGTATCTCACTCATCTACATATCTTAACCTCCATAGCCTGATTCTTCTTTAGTATCTCCTGTTTCTGACCACTGTCCCTCTCTGCAGCTCCATCTTCCTGTCCTGACCCTGCCTGCTGGTTTTCTCTTTCCTCTCCATGTTTCCAATCCCTCAGATATGCGTGGGGAAGAGTGAGGAGAGTAATGGCTTCCTGAGGCTCAGCAGTGGGAAGAAGAAAGGGCTGGTCCCACGAAGCTCTCTGGAGGAGATATGAAACCTCCCAGTGGGACACCTTGAGCCCTTGCCTCTGTATACCGAAGCAAAGAACCACTCCATCACTGCAAAAAACCCAACCATGCCTCCATGCAGGAGGAGGTAAAACTGCTGACTAGGTAGGATGGAGTGTGTACAGTCCCCAGTACCTCAGAGGTTCAGTGGAACCCTGCTACTGGACCCTGATCCTCATGTTGAAGCATCAAAGCACAAAACCCCACTGCACTGAAAGACTTGAAATGGACACGGGATGACATAGCCATTGACAAAATCAGAGACACCCATCACCAGCCTTAATTTGGGATCCTTACGGAGATGTTTCAGCATCGTGGACCCTCGCACATGAGTATCCAGGTAGATGAAATCACCTGAATAGGTGCTGCTGCTCCTGGTCAAGCTGCAATTCCTGGATGCCACATTTGAGTTTGAACTGGGTCCTCCACTCTCTGTTTGTGGGTGGTGGACAAACTCTGCTTCTGCCCCAAACTGGCACCCTCAGGGCACGATGTAAGGAAGGAGGGGAGGAGAGCCAAGTGCTGAAGTATTGTGTCTCTGGTATAGGCTGAACTTTATTCTATTTGATAGTTCACCATGTAGCCATCTTTATTCAGCTCATTCTTACAATAACCTGCAGAAATCTCAGGTATTGCTCTCTTTGTAAACCACTGATATAGCAGATGACAATGTGTGATGCTGGCGACAGCAGATCAGATGGGTGGCTCACTGGTTCAGTAGACCCTGAGGCTAGAGAGAGGGTCACACGGGTATCACTTTTGCACATCTTCATGTCAGATATTCTTGTCTTAGCCTTCTTTGTGCTCTGTGTTTGTACCCCTGTCCACACTTCCTGGGTGGTCATCACCCCTCAGCAGTTTAAACTGCCTCACTTGTGACCAGTCTCTGTGTTCTACATACATCTGCCTTCATCTAAGCTCAGCAGGACTATCTGACTAAACCTGTGACATAGTCAAATGGTGTGTACAACAGACAACACACAATGCACATGCCAGACAACATGCATGAGGTGTACAATGCACAACACGCACAAGGCACATAACGGACAATTCAAGGCACAGACAGACAAGGTGCATGTGTCACCTATGTGTCTAGGACAGAACACGCACAATGCGCAGGACAGACAAGACTCAAGGAACATAACAGATAAATGTTCACGAAGCATAGGACAGAAAAGAAACAGGAGGCATAGGACAGACAACATGCCCAAGATGCATGATACACAACACACACAAGGCACAGAACAGACACGATGCTTGATGGGTAGGACAGAAAACATGCATGAGTGGCAGGACAGACAATATGCATTGCAATCTGAAATAGTAAGCACAAAGTTATATAAATCATGTATAATCTCATTATACATGTGCAAAAGAATTACGTATGTCCTAAGAACACTGACAATGCAGTATTTAACATAAACATTATCAAACTAAACATTATCAGTAACTAAACAGGACAGGTATCACTTGCATAATATCAAAAAAATCAGGTCTTGCAATGCAAGTACAAAGGTCCTGGGACATAACACAAAGCAGATGATATGGTTTCCCACACTGCTAAATAATACCTTTGTGATGCTCAACACAGGCATGTCACGGAGCATTTTACATTTGGTGTGAAAGATAATTCATATAATTATGTAGTACCAAATGTATCATACATTATTTTCTTTTATTGCCCAAGAAAGTTACAGAAATGTCGATACACATCATCCAGGCAAATACAAGGTCTTCAGGTTATAAGCCTTTTTAATGTTCTGTTTTTCCTTTTATTTGAGTTGACTCAAATAAATTTTGAGTGAATTGAATAATTTTTCTTCAGCCCACACACAAAGCCAGACAGCTCCAAGCTCCAAAGTGACAGGCTCATGACCAGGTCGATAACAGGCTCCTCTGTTCGAGTCACCAATGAAAGTATGTGGGCTCCAAATAGAAAATAGAAAATGTAGATGGGAGGTTAAAGCATTGTTTCCGGCAAACACACGCAGCCCATCTTGCTCATACTGCCAGTGACGTGGTTCTTTCATTCACAGGGAAGATTTTCTACTTTCCCAGATGTCATAGGCAAGTTGGAGGTTTGCTTTCAACATCTCAGTGTGATACACAGATGTGTTAGAATAGCATGTTGAGGAGCCTAAGGAATCAGTTGTTTTTCTACCTAGGTTTGCCCCTTATAGAACACTGACTGAATAGAAAAAAAAAATTAGAAGGCTCATTATCTTACCGTTTTGAGTTGACACAACTTAGGCTATCAGGAGTATGACAGGAATCCCATGGATTGTGTCACTTATGATGTAATTGGATCCATTAAAGATGGTGAGAATGGGGGGTGGGGGTGAGAGTTTGCCATGTGTAATGTTTCTTCTGCAGGCCCATAGCATGTTGTCTGTCATGTACCTCATGTCTGTCTTGCTCCATGTCTGTGCTCTGCATGTCCCCACCGGAACCCCTCCTCCCAGGACAACAGCAGCATACCCACTTGCAGACACGCAAATGCCAGGGGCATGCTGCATTTTATGGCGTGCTCCTTGGTATTTTAGCCTGTTTAATGATGGCACTGTTAAAGGTCTTACATGGCTGCCCCCCAAAAAGCCATGCTTGCAGCTGGTGTCTCTATATCGTCTGCTGGCTTTCCTCTGCAGATGTGTTTGCAGTGTGTACAACACGCAGTTTTTGCTAAGAACTCAACTAACGTTCCTTGGGTTCCCAAAAGATCCCACTAAACTGTGAAATGATGCCATCAGTTTCCATGGTAACCCAATGTGTTGTTTTTTTCTACGTAGTACAGTGTGTAGTTCTGTTTTCCAGATTAATTTTTCATCTATGTCTGCCAGATGTTCTTTACATAATACAAAAAGGTCATCTTGAAACATGTTGGTCTTGACACCCAAATTGACTTCTTGTCTTTCACAAATTTATGATCTTTATATCGGGGTACCCATAGCCCCCCAGGTTTAAATCTCTTAAATCTGTTTAAAAACAATGTTGTCAACTAAAACAAATTTAATAAACAGTGGCATTATCTAGATAGTTATATGTATATGGAGAAAGCACCCTGCATAGCACTTATATTTATACCATTTGTGCAGTAGCTATATGTATTTCAATTAAATTTTAAATTTAAAACTCATTCCTCTTGTAGCTGAATCTTATGACTTACTATAAGCATGGTCTTATTTGATATATTAAAAGTTATATTTTAGCTATATAAATACTTTTAAATTTAACTGAATAAACAGAATCACTCATATATAAAATAAGGTATCCTCATGTATGAATTTTCAAAGGTTCCATCCATCCATCCATCCACCCATTTTCTGACATTTATCCAGGGTCAGGTCACATGGGCAGCAGTCTAAGCAGGGATGCCCAGACCTCCCTTTCACCAGCCACTTCCTCCAGCTCCACTGGTGGAATGCCAAGGTGTTCCTAGGCCAGCCAAGAGACATAATCTCTCCAGTATGTCCTGGGTCTGCCCTGGGGCCTCCTCCTATTTGGACATGCCCAAAACCACTCCCCAGGGAGCCATTCAGGAGGCATCCTAGACAGATGCCCAAACCACCTCAACTGACTCCTTTCTACTTTGAGCCCCTCTGATCTCCTTACCGTATCTCTAAGGCTAAGCCCAGACACCCTGCTGAGGAAACTCATTTCGGCCACCTGTATCTGCGATCTCATTCTTTCAGTCACTACCCAGAACACATGAGCATAGGTTAGGATTGGAACGTAAATCTACTCAGCTCCCTCTTTACCACACCAGAACGGTACAGCATTCGCATTACCTTCGAAGCTGCACCAATCCGTCTGTCGATCACCCGCTCCCTTTTTCTATCACTCATGAACAAGACCCCAAGATACTTAAGCTCCTCTGTTTGAGCCAGCAACTCATCCTGCTCCAAGAGAGGGTTCTTCTGGCCGAGAACCATAGCTTCAGACTTGGAGTTGTTGATCCTCATCGCGGCCAACCTCATACTCAGCAGGAAACCACCCCAGTTCATGCTGCAGGTCACAGCCCGATGATGGCAGCAGGACCACATCACCTGCAAAAAGCAAAGATGCAATCCTGAGGCCCCTGAACCAGACCCCCTCCGCCCCTTAGCTAGTCCTAGAAATTCTGTCCATGAAAGTTATTAACAGAATCAATGACAAAGGGCATCCCTGGCTGAGTCCAACACCCTCGGGAACGAGTCTGACTTACTGCTGGTAATGCAAACCAAGCTTTTGCTCAGTTTGTATAGGTATCTAATGGCCAGCCACAACACACCCCATACTCTATACTCCTGGAGCAACCCCCACAGGACTCCCCAAGGGACATGGTCATATGCCTTTTTCAGATTTTGTTCCTCCTGGATCCGAGGTTTGATTAATGGGCAGACCCTCCTCTCCAGTACCATGGCATATACCTTTCTAGGGAGGTTGAGGAGGCTATATCCAACGTGCCACCTGAGTCACCTGCTGGTTGCCAGAACCTTCTTGAGGCCGACGAAAAGTCTCAACAAACTCCTCCCACACCCGACTTTTTGCCTATGCAACCGCCAGAGCTGCTTTGTGCTTGGTTTGCCGGTACTCAGCTGCTTCTGGAGTCCCACAAGCTTACAAGCCCTGCAGGCCTCCTTGTTCAGCCTGACAGTTCCCTTTACTCTTGGTGTCCACTACAGGGTTCAGGGATTGCTGCTGCAACTGGAACCAACAACTTTACAGCCACAGCTTGCAGCATAAGCATATCTAGCCAGTATCTCTCCAGTTTTGCTAGCTGAAGATCGGTTCACCGAGGCCCCTGCCTTTGATTGGCATCTAATTTACATTGCACCCAACCCCCATGGCTACCCCTGCAGGTGGTGGGCCCACAGGAGGGCGGACCCATGTTATTTCTTTGGGCTTTGCCCGGCTAGGCCCCATGGGCGGAGCTCCCGCCCCAGGCCTGGTCCCAGGGCAAGGCCCTGGTCTCCCCTGTCTGGTCAGGGTAACATGGTCCTTTATAATAATCATCGTGGAAGTCTGTCTGAATCGCACTTAGTCTGACCATTCATCTTGAACCAATTTGCCTTGGGAGACCCAACCATGGACAATTGCCCCCAACAACATAGCTCATAGGATCATGGAGGCACACAAACCCCTCCACTGCAATTAGGTGGCGATTCATGGAGGGGAGCTTTTAAAGGTTACAAAATGCAAATGTTTTGAAGACACTCATACATGCTAATGTTCATAGAATGTTATTTTGAACAGCAAAATGATCAGCACAGGCAATTACAAAGTACAACATCTGTACTGTATTTCACTGCAGATGCAAAGAGGCATTTGGCAAAAATACCCATCATACTTCAGCGCTTTTTTATTGGGGTTTAAAAGTTTTATGTGGAGGACAGAAGAGATTATACAAAGCAGAGTTTATAAAATTAGAAATAGTACATAATTCGTAAGTAATGAGTAATCATCTTACTGAAGTTTTAAAGCAATATGTAGCTGTGATGTGCCCATACAAGTAGAGAAGAGTAGAAGGAGGGATTTTGGGTGACACAACATCAGAGACAGACTGGCAATGTTCAACTCAGGACTAAAAACCAAACAAATGCTCAGTCTATGTTGAGGTGAGCAAGGTTCAGCTGGAGGTGACGGCACTGTTATCCCAATCTTCATTTTCTTCCATATGGGGGTGGCTTCTGGTTATTGTTCTGCTGCTGGGACTGACAAGATGGTGAACTGCTAAGCCATGCGCCTTTCAAAACCTCCTGCCTGCCAATGTCTCTGTGGTATGTAGGATTACCATTGGGATGTGCTTCACCATCCCTCAAACCCCACTCTCTGGGCTCATGTGATCCCATGTAGAACACTCTATTGCTCTGATGGAGTTCTTGGTCTGCTCCACAGGCTGCACATCTAGAAAAACAAAAAGGGGACTTTCCTATTTCAGGGTTTTATCTTACTGGTCAGGACAAGTATTTACTGAGTTTATCAGTTTTGGTTTTACTATATAGCAGCTTTCCATATTTAGAAAGATGTTTTAAAAGCTGTAAGTAAGGGTGATGAGATAATTTGTTTCAGGGAGGACACTGAGCTAGGACAGGATTTGTAAACTACCATTTCAATGAAAAGGACTTTGATTTCACTTAATCACTGAGTTCTTGCTGTGTGCTGATTAGTCAGTCTCCTGTAACCATGTATGTGTGACTAATGTCAATGTAAAACAGTATTTCAATTAAGGAAACAAACCAGTCTAAGCACAAGAAGAACTGAACTATTTAGCCAGGATGGGGCACCAACCCATCAAAGGGCACACACACATCATTTATTCATTCATTCATTCATTCTCATTCTTCTTTGTTTGTTCTCTCTCTCTCTCTCTCTCTCTCACATACACACACACACAAACACACACACAATTTGATAACTCCAGATTATAACCACAGTTGGACATTTCAGATCAGCTCTATCACTCCACTTTACAGGTGTATCTAAAAACTGTTACTTATGCCTCATTTACACCAACACAGAGCCAGTGCTCGGCTGATTCTTGCTTGACGCCTTTCAAGAACTTGCCCGTTTCCACCTGTTTCAAAAATTAACATAAGCAGACGTGAGAGTAAAGTAAAGGTTATTCTGTATTCAGTTTTGGATTCATTTTGATCTGTTTCAGATTTTAAGTTTTTATAAGCTGCCGAACCGAAGAGAAAGTTTCCAGAGTATTACTCATCTCCTGCCCATATCCACTTTTGTCTTCTAAAGGCTCCCCGTCTGTTTGTTGTTTATTCTCACTTGCTGTTTTACCACTGTCCTTTTAAGGATTGTGCAATAAAAGAGTATTCCAATAACTGAACTTTGCTGTCTGCCTCATGATCCCTTCGCCACTCGAGCGTTACAATATTTTATTTATTAGACCTGCGGCATAGTTTTAATTTATTAGTAAATCTATCTTTCGTTTTCTACATAATAAAAAAAATGTAAAGTTATTCTGCTAATAAGCTGGCTAGTAGTTTCACTGCCAGCACCGGTGATATTAGACAAAACTATATCGGTCATGGACTGAATTTTCTGCTGGATATGAAGAAGGTGTGGACGCAATAGCCTGTGCCATGTTTTGCTGACGTTACGAGAACTATTTTTTTTTTGTGGAGGCCCATAAATGTTTAAATAAATAAACAAAATATACTGTATATTACTGTTATCTTGTAAATGCTACTGGATGAACTGTTGTATAACAGTATATCAGTACTGTATAACAGTATTTTGTATATATTTGAGCAATAACATACGTGAATGAGTGCGGTTGTACTTCAATATATCAAGGCTGTGATTCAGTTGTAGGCACGAGGCCACATGCAGAGTGCAAAAGACAATCACAGCCATGATATATTGAAGTACAACCGTACTCATTCTCATATGTTATTGCTCAAATATATACAAAATACTCAACAAATTTACATAGCATGCCTGTGTCAGAATCTTTTTGAATGAAATACAGCCACACTTTAGACCATTTAGTTTTAGGAATTTTAACTGCGTGTAAGTTAGCTACTAGCTAATTAAGAGCCTGCTAATAATAGAGCAAGTGTGACTAGCGATGGCATGTGCAGTGCAGTGATGCTTCTGTTGGTTGAGCAGCAGAGGGCAATCGACAATCAGTCAACAGCTCAGGCATTTACAGTTAGGTACATATATATTTGGACACTGATACTTACAATTTTACCTGTTTACTGAAATATATTCCAATTGAAGTTATACAATGGGCATGGACAGACTCTCAGATTTCATTTTAGGGTATCCACATTCAAATTGGATGAAGGGTTTAGGAGTTTCAGCTTGTTAACATG
>JABJVO010000094.1:567655-586632 GCA_026770805.1 Boulengeromyrus knoepffleri
GTCCTTCTTAAGGTATGGTGACCAAACCTGCACACAATATTCTAGGTGGGGTCTTACCAAGGAATTATATAAATGTAGCATCACCTCCCTTGACTTAAACTCCACACACCTAGAAATATAACCCAACATTCTATTGGCCTTTTTTTGCAATGGAGAGTCCCTACAATGATATAATTACAAACCTGTCTGTGTGTGTGTGTATGTGAACGTGAATGTGAGTGTGTGTGTGTGTGTGTGTGCGCGCGCGCGTGAGAGAGACCTGATTCACTCCATGACCATAGTTTGAAAACTAGCGCTCTCTGTTAATATAAAATATACATCTCATATATTGAAGCTACAGTTCACAGGAACAGTGTGACTCCTATACCACTCTGGTAAAGAGGGCCTTGTCTCTCAGTATCTTTTTGGTATAAAGTGACCATTTATACTTTCCTCGATACCTACTGTTCTCTGACACTAGCTGAGCATTTGTGATGTTATGGTTTCATTCAGGCTTGTTTTACTTCTCTCTCTTAATGCTCATGTGCTGTGGTCTTGGTCCCCTTGTGGGAATGAAATGTAGTATTTAAATGTAATGTGTGGCATGCCAACTCAATGCTCAGCACCATACCTGCAAATCTCCTGGGTTATCGGTTAAGTTCCCAGCCTTAGCTGAGTGTGCCTTGTTCTCTTGCAGTTTGTGACTGTGTGAGTGTCTGTCCTGTGGTGGGACGGCGTCTTGTAGAGGCTGTCCCATGCTTATGCCATACACTATTTTGGGAAGGGCTCCAGGCTCATTGTGATTTTGCACTGGAAAAGTGGTTTGAAAATGTGTGCATTTAAATATAATCTTGAGGGAAAAGACAGGGTCTGATTCAACACTAAAGGTGCTGTATTCCTATGACACAGTAGGTGGTGGAGTGTTCTGCTGCTATTTTTGTGCGTGACATGTTCACCGTCTCGCAGCAAATCATGTGACTTCGGGTAGCAAGTCGCGTGGCACCTTCAGGACAGCTGGCCTAAGTTTTAAAAAGCTAGACTTACGGCTCACATGTCCTGTTTTGCGGTCTTCAAGTAAGTGTGAAACTTTGAAAATATAAAAAAGCAGATGGAGGGTTACATAAATCCCCTTTTATATGCCTTACAGCTGATAGAAGAATGTAAGTTATTAACACGCAGGATGCGTCAGTCCGAAATGCTGTGAACTCAAGTGTAATCTAAGGATGTTGTATTTACAATAAAGCTGGTAAGATAGAATATCGTGAGTAGTAGTGTGAAGAAGCAGCCAGCATACTGGAGTGGTGCACCATTTAACAACTATAAACTGAGTGTAAAACAGCACCTTCAGATGTTCTCAAACTTCACCTATATTCTGTTTCCTTAAAAATGGATAACTACCTCACTTTATATTGCTATTTTTTAGGTAAATCACTGCCCCAGAATACAAATCTAAATGAATGTATTAGTTAGACTGTTCTAGAAAATGTTGACGAGTCGCTGCTTTTAGCTGAACTACTTCAATGCATATTATAGCTGTAGTGTACCACTTATGATTTAACTAGGTGGAACGCCCCCTGACAGGGAGGTAAGCTAACTCCACTACTGGTGGCTTTGTTTTATGTAATGATTCAGAAGCAGAATGTCGGGGGGCGAGGCGGGGCGGGGCGGGGGGGGCAGTGTTATGGTACGATGAAATGTTTGCTCCAGGCTTAGAGGGAATGGGTTTGTGCGTTTGGTCACATCAGGACGGGCTGGGATAGATAATGTCACCGACTGCTGTGATAATTACTACATGTCCACCACCTGAGTTCTGGTATCACTGCCAAACTCACCATGTAATGTGCCTGTTACAGCTCAATACTCAGTGGCAGACTGAGTCATGTGAAGCGAGGGTCAAACAGACTAAGGTGGAGTGTTTCGGAGATGAGAGCGAGAGACTGCAGTCCTTTGGTTGGTGTCAGCTGATGTGTAGAGCACACCAGTAAGGAATAGGAGGGACTAATCACCTGGAATAACCACAGTTTACCTCCTGAGATAGCCAGAGGCATTGCCACATCCTGTTCTCACTTTGCATACAATGATCTAAAGAAAGCTAGACAGAGAAATAAAGCGGACCGTTCACAGATGATACCGCAGAGCGAAGTGTTGGACGTCAGGTTTGTTCATCTCGCCAAGCTTGCCATCCTCTGCCCCCAGACAGTACAGTCATGAGGTCCAATGCATCAGCACCAGAGTGCCCTTTCTGCACTGCTCCACCAGCCACTCACACTAGGCAGAGACTCCCGACTCTTAATAGGACTTCAGGACTCCAGTCTCATGGGCCAAGAGAACACAGCCCATTGTCGTGGGCAGTGGATGAGAAAAAGGGTCTGTTTTTCACCACTTGGCACTTAGTGCAGCTTATAATCCTGCTGGCTGGGCCCATCTGTCTCCCCCAAGGACAGAGGCTCACTCAAATGTGCTCGTAAGCAGATATACACACAGACAGCCACACAGCCACCCCCCACACACACAGATGCATGCAAAAACCAAGAAATGTCTGAAATGCACAAGCATTAATGACATTAACGCCAGCCCTAATGAGACCCCCTGAGTTAGGTTCCTTTCTGAGGCAGTTCAGTGTCATCTCCCCCTTCTCCTAGGGCTCTGCAGACTCCTACACTAGCAGGCCGTCAGACTCAGATGTGTCCCTGGAGGAAGACCATGAGGCACTGAGGAAGGAGGCAGACAGACAAGCCCTTGCCACACTCGAGAAAGCCAAGGTGATCACTGCTTGTGTCTTTGTCCCCTCTTGTTTACTGTGAGGTCTACAGTAAACAGTGATTGTCTTTACCTTTGATTCTCCTTTATTCTTGTTATGGCTTCAGTCCATGTCCTTTGGTTTCGTGGTATGGAGACACTGAAGTGTTGAGAAACCTCACTCCCTTCCTGTCTCCTGCCACAGACCAAGCCAGTGGCCTTTGCCGTGCGGACAAATGTGAGCTATAACCCAGGCCCCGACGATGATGTCCCAGTTCAGGGTATGGCAGTCTCTTTTGAGGCCAAGGACTTCCTGCACATCAAAGAGGTCAGTGTCCATAGCATTGCTGCTGGCCTATTTATTTCACCAAAGGATCGTCACACACCTGTAGGCCTATTATGAGAACCATTGCATCATGGGAAATTACAGTTTCCTGCAGGGCTGAACTGGGATCATAATTCAGCCCTGGACTTTGAGGTCCCCCGCAACAAATTTTGCTGGCCCACAAACCTGTCGGCCTGCCAGAAAAAATGCCCAGTGTGCCAGACCGGCAATCCAGCCCTGGTTCCCTATGGGAAAATACCAGGGAGTAGAGCATGCTCTCTCCATCCAAGGGCCCGGGTGCCCACTGGCTCTCTCTCCACAGAAGTACAACAATGACTGGTGGATCGGGAGGCTGGTGAAGGAGGGCTGCGAGGTGGGTTTCATCCCTAGCCCGGTCAAACTGGAAAACGCCCGCCTGCTGCAGGAGCAGCGCATGAGGCAGAACCGGCTCAGCTCCAGGCAAGCACTACCCCGTGGCTGGCCCGCATGTTCACATGCTCACCATTATTGTTAAGGTTCTGGTGCTCATGTGTGCGTTTACCATCCTCTCCTCCTTTCAGTAAGTCGGGCGGGAACTCCAGCTCCAGCCTGGGCGACAGTGCTGTCGGCACGCGCCGGCCCACCCCTCCTGGCCCAGGTGAGCACAAGGAACCCCATAGGTCTGCCTGCGGTGTTAGATTCTCTGTGTTTTGCCCAAGCAGTAGCATGGTAGTTAAGGACCTCATTTTAAAATAACAAGGTTTCTGGTTCAAGTCCGTTTGGGGCCTATGGTGTTTTTGAAGAGCCTGCTGTAGATTCTGCCATTGCTCAAAAAAGGTATTCAGTCCTTTTGTCTGTGTTGATCTCATCATAATTTATGGAATATTTGTGTTTCTAAGCAGAGCTACCATGCAGAGATGAAGATGATAATATTTTGGAAAATGCACGTGGATGTGGGGAATGAATGTCAGATCCCTTCAGAATTTTTTTTTATTTTGCAAATTCTGGCAGATATATTTGCTCACATAAGCAGACTAAAGTAATGAAAACAACAAAGAATGTTTAAATAAAAGTGGAATCTTTCTATCTGAAACCACAGTGTTATATATCTGTTTGCTGCTGCTGATGCTACAATTCATTCCATACTGATGATACACTCCCACCCCAGCCCAGTGGCGTCATCCTGGTCTGCAGATCAGCTACTGTAGTCATCATAGTCACAACAATGACAGGAAATATTGGGTTTCAGACCCAAAGGTGGGATGCTTATTGTGTGCTGTTATTTAACTCTGACTGGTGGAAATTTGGGTTAAACCAGCCAGTGAGTCACTGTGCTCCGGGGGTTTGAAGCTGTTCTTCTCCCATCTGCACCCAGTGTTTGTCCTGCTCTCCAAGCTCCATGTCCCGTCTTTATTGTGGGCACCATGAAGGATGCAGCATATGACTGGTTGTCATGTTTCCTCTCCCTCTCTTACCTGCTTTATGTTTCTCTCGTCCCTTTTCCTGCCTGTACTCTCTCTCTCTCTCTCTCTCTCTCTTTTCTTCTCACCCCTTCTCTTCTGCATCTGCATCCATGCCTTCTTTTACTTCTTCCTCCACCTTCAACGCCCCCCACCCCCCGCATCCAGCTGGCCATCTCCCTGCCAGTACTGCCCCTCGCCCCCGCACCACCACCCCTCTGCCACCGCCGTCTCCCGGGGTGGTGCCCAGGGTGCCGCTAGAGGATGAGCCCTTTGAGCTGGACGTGGAGGAGCCTGCCGAATCGCAGGCAGAGCCTCCCTCCCCCAAGCCCAGCAGCAGCTCCCCCCTGGCACAAATCCTGCCTTTCTTAAAGAAGGTAACCCTGGAGCCCCCCATGCTGCTGCAGCCCAGCCCTCCTCACAGCCCCCGCTATAATGCTGCCCCTCTCTCTAACTCCTTTGCTGCCATCCTGCCACAGTCAGAGCCAGATCTGCCTGCTGGGAGGAGGAAGCTGGCTGGCGGCTGTTGCATGGGCCTGGAGTGTGACTCTGGAGAACCCCACCACACTTGGCCAGTGAAGGGTGCTAATGAGCACTTCCTGGTGCAAACCTACCCTTATTATAACATGCCATTTAAACATTTAAAGTTTAAGGAAACTGAGTGCTCTTCCTGACCAGAGTGTTCCAGTGCCCCCCCACCCCTCCCCGCTCCTCCATTCTCCAGGGCCCCACCCCCAGCTCCCCACCCATGGTCCATACTTGGCACTAACACTTGTGCTCTGTGTTCTTGTTCTTTTCTTTTTTGCCCCCCTCCCCCCTTGGCTGGAGCTGTATTTGTTGAATGGTAGGTGTTCCAGCCAAACAGAAACAGAAATCGGTGAGTGTCTCCAGTTTGCTTTCTTTGGGGTTTAAAGCCATCATGTCCATTGTCACCAAGGGCACCCTACCCCTCACGTGCAGAGAGCCCACATTTATCTGAGCATTGTGAGCATTACACCCAACTGTCCTCATAGCCACACCTCATTTTTTGTCTCTTGGGACTAAGAACTAGGCTCCTAGTTTATGAATTCAGCTCATATATAACAAAATCCTCAGAGATAAAAATAAAACAACCCGCTGGCCTCCCAGCATCCATCACATGTGAGGGGGCTCTTTAGATGGAGGTCCACAGGAAGCCTGGTTGGTGCGCTTTCACATCTAATGGGGAACCAGTTGAGGACCTTCTTCCTTTGATTGGTCCTTCATATTACTTTCCATAGTTGTTAACATAAACATATATGAACAGTTATTCTTAGTTTATAAAGCTGTGATAAATAGCTCATGAAGGGGGTGTGAAGTTCTCATGAAGTGTTACCACAGGGCAGATGAGCATCTATATGAAAAAAGAACATATTCTCAGATTCTCGATTATCTGTATCCCACTGTAGAATTTGATTGTAGCACTCCACAGAAATTTATAGAACTGGGTGTATAAGCTCTTGAGGAGGGATAGCACTTAGGGAACCAGCCAGATTTAGAAACAGGAGTGCCAATGCACTCTATAGCTTTTCCTCGGTAGGTTAGCACCAAGCAGCAAACTGGGAGGTCCTTGGCAGTGTGTTATCACATTACTATTTCGTTTTACCACAGTGCACGCAGGGAGGAATGTTTATCAGACAATAAGACATCTTGCTCACACAAGCGCCTGCACTCTCGTATTTGTAATGTGTCTGATTGTGCCTTTGCAAGGGATCTGAGCATGGGCCATAGCTCCTGATGTTAAAACAGCCTTCTGGCTGTATTGGCTTTTTGTGGGCAGCAACTACAGCTGCGTGAATACCTGCCCCCAACTCGCCCTGAGCTTAAAGGGCTGCTCGTGTTTCATAAAAGATTTCTTCCAGTTTTTAACGCTTGGGCATGCAGTGTCACAGCTAGTCTCTTGGGTTAAGGACATATTAAAACAGTGTCAGTGGCTCATGTTTACCCTCTGCCCCCTGTCCTGTGCCTAGATGGAGCACGTTCCCCCCTACGACGTCATCCCCTCCATGAGGCCCATCATCCTAGTGGGGCCTTCGCTGAAGGGGTATGAGGTAAAATCATGCAGCTGTGTTTCTTTGTAGCTGATGATGGTATATCTTACTAATACAATCACTCAGAGACAAAATGCACAAAACACCTGAAATTGCCCTTTGGGAAAAGTGCGAGAGGGTATGGAATCTGCTGTTTTCTGGATGAAATTCCCAGCTTCCAAGTTCTGTCCAGAAAATATGTTCGGTAGGGGTGGGAATTGGCAGAGATCTCTCAAATCAGTATTATATTGATATTGGCTGATTTGATATGTATCACGATTAAATAGTTTTTGCTAAAGAGCAATTCAGGTCTACATTAAGGTAAAGGCAAGGGCTGTAATGGCACACATATTTGTTGTGTGCTGTTTAGTCACAACATTTTCAGTTCGGTATGCACAATGAAACAAATCAATACATTTCTTGACATGGGTGAAACCTTAATTCACAAGTAGATGTTTAACAGGAAAACATTATGTTAATTTTGGCTGTGAGTTTTCTACGGTTAGTGCTGGAGAGCTCAAAGATTCTCCTATGTTACTTAAATGAGTAGTTTGGGAATGTTTTGGTTTCCCAATAAATTACACCAACCCCGGAGGGAGAGTAGTTGATAAGACCAAGACTTTCGGCCTGTTATACTGTACTTGGATATGTTGCTGGAAACACATCCAACATGCTAACTCATTTGAGCAACATCATCCAAGTGTGTGCATGACCAGAGAAATCAGAAACAACCTCTTGAAGATACCCTGTGGCATTTAAGGTGCTTTTGCTAAGATATTCAGACTGGATTAAAAAAATAACTAAGGTTAAATGGCTGTTTATCACTACAGATATGCAACCATATTCGGTATTAGAGACCACAGGATTTAGTTCATTATAACCATTATGATGTGCTGCTTTATTTTTACAGATTTATTTTTACTTTTCAATTGAGCCTTTCTTAGGTTTTGTTATTCAGACACAACTACACATTGCCGTATGTTTGGTTTACAACTGTTCCTCTATTGTGTTTGCAGTTTTAAAAATAAATGATTTCAAACTGTGTTTCCCCTGCTGTAACGAAATTGCACTGAACCGTGAACTAAAGCAGATTGCAGTACTCATGCCTAGGTGTCCATTTACTTGATAAAGTTTACCCAAACTTTCATCTTATATTAAGAGGGTACTGGAAAAATCTCCATACACACTTGCACATTCATGGTAGCAGTGTGCCAGACTTGCGCATGTCAATCGCTTAACTGTGAAACTTAGCAAATGAATTAAAGTAACATATGTGACCAACATAATTATAGTAACCTACACTTAAATAGATATTTAGAAATCAATTTTTAACTGTGGTAGCAATCAAAGAATCACCACCTCAAAGAATCTTGAGTTTGTAACTGAATCGAATCCTCCACCCCCACCCATAGAGCTCATGCTGAAAGGGGATTCCACAAAGCTGGAGAATTCTTTTTTGTTAGTTCACCTGTTAATATTGTCAAAATTTACTGGATATATCCAAGTAATGGAAAGTTACTTAGTTAACTGGGGATTATCAAATGGACAGCGCTGTGTCCTCACACCTCCAGCGCTGGCGGTGGATATTCTCCCTATAATCTCTGAGTGTTGGGAAAAAGGAAGGATGATTATATTATTTTCTCTAATGTAGTTATTTACGTCACTTCCTTCAGGTGACTGATATGATGCAGAAGGCACTCTTTGATTTTCTTAAACACAAGTTTGAAGGCAGGTAAGGTGCATGTTTCAGAAGTCATATTTATACTTGGGTAGACGTGGCTTGTGGGACACTGCACAAGAAAATAAACCTACGGCAGGATCTGTTGTTGATTTATCATTTGCTACATCTCATGACAGAAAAAGAAAACGGTTCTAAAAAATTCTCCATCGCATGGCTTCCATTGTTGAGAGTGTACTATTTTTAAATATTTTAGCTCCAAGCTGGTGTTGGCCTCAGCTGTTCAGGTTCCTTCCCGGTGGTCTCTGCTGTTGCTCTGGAAGACACAGGCCTGCTTGTCATGCACTAAAGTGGTTCTGTCCACCTCTCACCAGGCAGCTCTGAAATCTTAACAAAACATGTAGGGTTTCCACATTATGGCACCCGATTAATGTAAAGCAAATTAGAAATTCATCATCACTCTCTGGTTATTAGCTTACAATGCTGTGTAATTAATTATTAACACATCTGCCTGGCTGGATGAGGTCAGGTTCAAGTGCCCCTGCTGGGACAGCAGAGAAGGCTATGGCCACAGCAGCTGTAAGTCCCAACGAGGCGTGTGTTACATCTGAAATGGGTTAGGGTGTGTCTGTGGAAACCTGCACAGCAGTCTGTTCCTGTGTGTGTGTGATGGTGCCTGGTGTCAGTGGACAGACCCGGAGGCCTGCTCTTGGCTGGCAGTCTGTTCCTGTTTGTGTGCTGCAGAGTTTGTCTGCACTTCTAAGGAGGAAACCCAGTTATAGCATCAGGTCAGCACCTGAGAACCAGCCATCCAGTTAAGCAGCCCCTCTTTTTAGGATATCTATCACTCGGGTGACAGCGGACATCTCCCTGGCCAAACGCTCTGTGCTCAACAACCCCAGCAAGCACACCATCATCGAACGCTCAAGCACGCGCTCCAGCCTGGGTAAGACTGGCCATGTCTACTCACGCTTACCTGTGTCCTCTCTTTACTGTGTGCCATGAGAGATTGCACTGCAGATAATTCCAGATAATGCAAAACAGTATTGTAATATATTTTTTTTTAATAGGGATTCAAGACCTTGAAAATAAATCTATTTTCATGCCGTTGAAGGGAATAAATGCATCCCCTATCATTTCTCATCCATTAAAATGCAGCCAAAGATGACTGTAATGCGTTTTTATTGGTTAGAAATAGTAATACTGTGTACATGTTCTTTCCTTTAAAGGATGTCATTGGCTGCTCATTAATTTCTTCCCTCATGCATTACGGAATATTTCTCCATCCATATCTTATATACATAAGTACTGTTGAAAGTGGTCTTTTAAAGGCCTGTGTGGATGTGCGTTCTGACTGCTTGTGACGGCCCCTTTGTCAGGGTAACACATGGCTTTCCCTGGGCCTTCTGGCATTTTCTGACGGCCTACAAATGAACATTTAGATCGTAATAACTGACATGGTGCTGAGTGCTCATGCCTGTCAGCGTTCATCACAGGGCTCCTCAGTAGCCCAGCACAGTGACAGGGCAGCTTTACCTATTGTCGCCTGTGAGGATAAGGCCCCAGAGTAACCTTCCCCCCGTTCACTAGCCTCTCTCCTGAATGTCTTACATGGCTTCTTCTCTTGTTTCTCATTCTGTCTCTGTCCTGCACCATCCCGCTCCTCCCTGCCTTCCACTCTTCCCTTACTCAGATGTTTTGGGTACGTATCTCCCACTGCACCCTGTGTCTCCTCATCCTGTTCTCTAAACATCCTGCCCACCTGCCTGTCTGCTTGTCTACTCTGTGCTCTCCATCCACACACTTGACTGAAAGCTCTAATATACCTGCTGCTTGTACAAAACGAATGATTATGCTGCATGGTGGCTCCATGTTCAGCAGAGGAGAGCTGCAGGTCATACTCCTGTCTCCTGGTGAAGAGGGTCTTATCAAAAGTCTTACCAGAGTTCTTACCAAAACTGCTCTTCCTGTCAGTACCAAGTCCTATACCACTCTCAGTAATGATAGAGAATTCACATGTTCTTTTCCTTCTCTGAATTAATAGTTAACGCTGGCACTGCATTTTATGCATATTTGTACGCAGATGCTTCTAAAATAATGGCTAAATAATTCAGATTAAAAAAACACGGAGTCCCCATGGTGTCCAGAGTGAAATATATGGATTAGATGAGAATCAGGTCTGCAAACATATTATTTATACACATTTTACATACAAAGGCATCCTTAAACAAACTGGAGATTCCAGGAAATACTGTAAAAGTTTTGATATCAACAGGATAATACATCATATTTTGTTGAACCGCTGAGAGGTTACCAAAGGTACAGTGATGTTATGTATATAATATGTTGGTTATCTGGTCTTGGGGTAGAATTCTTGCTCACTGCCTTTGCTATGGCTGGGTTTCTGAAAAAACTACATATCAGAGTTTGTATGCTAATACTTAAAAGAAGCAGACTACACACACCTGCTAGGGAGAATGTGTTGTGAGCTGTATAGCCTGAGGAACACGGTAGAGACAGTGACTGTGGGAGGAGCTCCAGCAGGGGGCAGCAGAGTGTGGCAGTGGCAGGGTGGACTTGTGTGCTGCCTGAGGTGAGATTCCTCACCTGAGCAGTGTTCTCCTAGATGTGTGCCTATTTTACTGCATTCAAGATTTGTTGAAAGTGTTGAAAAATATGAACAGTTTTTGAAGATTTCAAATAAATCTGGAAGCGATTTTAAGGGATATTCAGCATATGCCAATGCAGATATTACTAGTGATTATGTCCTGGCTTCTGAGTGTCTTTTAGTGTAACAAAGGAGGATTTATAGAGCGGTTGGGGATTCTGCGCAGTGGTATAGGTATCTGCTATGTTCTATGGCTCTCTTTGGCGATGTATATGTGTGTTCTGCTGAAATGAGAGGTAAGTGGTTTGATCTTTAACTATGGAGCTACTCTGGCATTTCTGCGAGGTGTGTGTGTGTGTAGGTGTCTGCTCCAGCGTGAGCTCCATCACATGCACTCTGTCTGCCGCCGTCATCATTTTGCGGTCCCATCTTGCCGTGGGCCCGCTTTTGTAACCTTGCTTCTCTCTTGTCTGGATCATTTTTTGCCTGGTCTCAGTTGGTTCCAAGCGGTTCAGCTTGGCTTAGCCCTCAGTGCTGCAGCCTAAGCCCACCAACGGCAGCTGTCCATTTAATCTCAGATGGAGAGTAGCCTGGCTGCCTGGTGCAGGCACATCATTGCTGCAAAAAACAACCCTGAAAACCTTGAAATACAGAAATGAAGATAGACTGTGAGGCCTGGAAATGTTTCACTATTTTAAAATATTTAAAAATGTTAATTTAACAAAATTGGTACTTATTTTACATTGTGCCAGCAGTAACACAGCTCTGCTGAATTAATATTTTGAAAGTATAAGCTGGTAAAGTTATAAAATGACAATATCCTACACTGAAATTTGTTTTTTATTGAAAATAAGAAAAAATGTTAATTAATTTTTAAGTCTGAGTTTTAAGTCATAATACTTTTCCATCATCTATCCATTCAACATGCATCTTTCAACCTCTCTTCCTGAGCAGGGTCACGTGTGGGTCTGGAACCTGTTACAGACAGCACAGGGCACAAGGCAGGGGCACTTTCTGTTATTTTCTAAGCAATCTAAATGATGTCAGTAGTTCAGGTTCATCCATTACAGAACATTGTTTACCGCTAATAGTTTGTATATGTCTGTGTAAAGGAGGTAAACTCATAGAGGCATTACAAACTTTTTTGCCTTTTGCTTTTTACAGCTTGACCCTTATTCTTACTTTGCACAGCAGTTTACTTTTGTTAATACAGTAATAATAATAATCACCATGATCATCACTGTCATGGACAGAGAGGGAAGCAAGCCGTGTGTCCGGAACACGCAGTCCCGGCTGCATTTTGGCAAGCTTCCGCAGTCCCACTGCATGCTGGAATTTGAGTAACTGATGGTCTCAGTGAATCCTGTGAAGCTGCACCCCCACACTGACCACCCCCCCTCCCCCGTACACACAGCTGAGGTACAGAGTGAGATCGAGCGCATCTTTGAGCTGGCCCGCACACTGCAGTTAGTGGCCCTAGATGCTGACACCATCAACCACCCATCTCAGCTGGCCAAGACCTCTCTGGCTCCCATTGTGGTCTACATCAAGATCTCCTCCACCAAGGTACGGCTCACGCCTCCTCCCCTTTACCTATATGCAATTCTGTAGGAGGTGGACAGGTCCCAAACACGAAAAGGCTCTGTGATTGCATCATGCTAAATGTTCTTACAGATTTACTGTTCTGAGCTGACAGTAAGCAAACCAAACCATTTATAGAGGCAAATTAATGGTAAAATCATCTTTACTGAGTGCTATTGACTTGATCAGCTTTGGTGCACATTATTCCAATGAGAAGCATCGGAGAGTTTCTGAGATTAGAAAAGTAAAACAGCCTTTATCCAAAAACGGAGCAAATCTAAAAGCAATCCCCCGGTCCCCCAGCTGAAACCCTACCAAAATATACTACTAGCACCTCCTTCTACAGCAGTTAGAGAAAACATTTGTTGTAATGAAGTGAATCTTATGGATGTTGCCCCTCCCTCCCCCACCCAGGTCCTGCAGCGGCTAATCAAGTCCAGGGGCAAGTCTCAGGCCAAACATCTCAACGTGCAGATGGTGGCAGCAGACAAGCTGGCCCAGTGTCCCCCCGTGAGTATCTACCCAGAACAAAATGGGAGCAAGTTTACTATATGAAATAAAAGTTAATATCAGAGGAGTACCATCCTTTTGCTGAGTCCCAGGCACACAGAGTAGGTACAACAGAGCTACATTAATGACTGTCTGCGCAGTGCAGACTGCAAGAGTAATTGCACTCAGGCAACTTAATGGCTCTGGACGGCAAAGGGCACGGTGCTAACAGGGGTGAGTAATTAAGCATGAGATAATAATGAGGGTCTGTAAAGCTGGGGGTGCGTGCTTGTTGTGAATGAGCTACCGGCTCGGTCTGGGGCAGAAAAGGCCCTCATCGGGAGTCCAGAGACAAGCGGCACCTCCATTATCTAACAGAATGAACCGCAGCAGAGCAAGACTGGATGTGATGTATGTAGGATAGCAGCCTTAAATAGACCTCCATGTAGAGCTTCTCCAGACAGGTGCTGTATGTACCAAGCAGAGGAGGTAATTTTGCTTCCCCCAAACCCAACCAATCTTGTAGGAGATGTTTGACATCATTCTGGACGAGAACCAGCTGGAGGAGGCCTGTGAGCACTTAGCCGAATACCTAGAGGCCTACTGGAAGGCCACACATCCCCCCAGCAGCAACCCCCCCAACCCGCTGCTGAACCGCACCATGGTCACTGCTGCGCTGGCTGCCTCACCCGAGCCCGTCTCCAACCTGCAGGTACAGGTGCTCACCTCGCTGCGCCGCAACCTGGACAAGTGGCCGGGCCTTGAGGCTCCAGAGGGGGAGCACACCCTGTACCGGGAAGGGTAGGAGGCCTAGTGCTGGGGAGGGGGCAGGAGGGAATGGTGGAGGGACAGCACTGTGCAGCTGACATTGTCTGCTTATGCAGTCCACACACACACACACACACACACACACACAGAACAGTAACTGGAGCACAAACACAAGTGCCAGTGGAAACATTTCTATCTGCAAGGGATTAACCTGGTGACCATTAAGTGAAGGGACTGGTATTAAGAAATCAAATTCAAAAATCATGATAAATTGAATTTAAAAAGCAGAACTTTAAGCATTCAGCTAAATATGTTTGCTTATATAAGATATATACAGACATTCTGTTTCCAAGTAGCACATTATGCAGACCTGCATAATGCCGGTGCTTGCTCTACAAATATTCCATCATCAGTATTCCCATCATCAATAATCCACAATACCTCCTTTCCAGGTTAATTAATTCAAGGTACTTTTCAAAAAACAGGTTTAAAAACACAGTGGTAACAGAAAGTCTACACAAAGGTTTTTACTGATAAATATATAGTGCCATACAAAAGTCATTGGCAGACAAAGAAAATGATGCTTAAATGCTCTTTGTGTTGGGCTGTGATATTATGTCTGTCAAAGCGTCAGGTTAGCATTTCAAAACTCTGCTGAAGTCAGTCCAATATTTGCAACAACTAGTGTATTTTTTGATTCATCCACTAACATACTGTGTTTGGCTAATCAATACCTCATTGAGTTATTTAGCATAATTAATTAATTAGATAGTTGGTTAGCTAATTAACTGAATACTTGAAATGGTTGAGGTGCCCCTGAGGAAAGGTTTGTGAACCAAAGAGGTGTCCTTTAAGCCATCTAACAAGATATCAGTAACTTTTTGGAGAAAAGAAGAAATTCTTGTTTGCTTTTATTGTATTATCCTTAACTTGCAAATGTTCGAACGTTAAATGATGTTTTTTTTTTGAGCAATTATAAACTTACTATGCAGATAAATGCAGTATATGAACAAAAGCATTAGGACACGTCTCTTGATCATTGAATTCAGGTGTTTCATTCACACCCACTGCCATAGGTGTATAAAATGAAGCACCTAGCCATGCAGACAGGCTTACAAACATGTATGAAAGAATGGGTTGTTCTGAAGAGCTGCTTTGCAATAAGTCAGTTTGTGAAATTTCTTCCCTGAGGCACATAGTATGTAAAAGTCGCCAACGCTCTATTGATTCCGTAACTGCAGAGTTCCAAGCTTCCTCTAGCATTTAACTCAGCACAAAAACTGTGTGCTAGGAGCTTCATGGAATGTGCTTCCATGGCTGAGCAGCTGCGTGCAAACCTTACATCATCAAGCGCATTGCCAAACGTCAGATGGAGTGGTATAAAGCACGACACCACTGGACTCTGGAGTAGCGGAAATGTGTTCTGTGGAGTGATGAACCGTGCTTATGTCTGGCAGTCTGATGGATGAGTCTGGGTTTGGCAGATGCCAGGAGATCGTTACCTGCCTGACTGCATTGTACTAACTGTAAAGTTTGTTGGAGAAGAGATAATAGTATGGGGTTGTTTTTCAGGGTTTAGGCCCCTTAGTTCCAGTGAAGGGAACCCTTAAAGTCTCAGTATACTGTACCAAGACATGTTGAACAATTCTATGCTTCTAACTTTGTGGGAATAGTTTGGGGAAGGCCCTTTTCTGTTCCAGCCAGACTGTCCACAAAGAAATAGCTGGGTGAGATTGACTGACTGGCCCACACAGAGCCCTGACCTCAATCCCATCAACGAGAAAGGAGATTGCGAGCCAGGCATTCATGTCCAACATCAGTGCCTCACAAATGCTATTCTGGATGAATGGGCAAAAATTCCCAGAGACACACTCCAAAATTTTATGGAAAGCCTTCCCGGAAGAGTGGCAGCTGATATAGCTGCAAAAGAGGAACCACTACAGTGTGCTTGTGTGTGTCACAAGCAGGGTGTACACCTGCCTTACGCCTGTGCTATGCTGTTCAGGATAGGATCTATACCCCCAGTGACCCCGTATGGGATGAGCACTGGGAAGGATGGAAGCGTAGCAAGATGATTGTTTACAGAATTATTTACCAATGCTTGTGTGAGCCCAGGATAATCATCAACTGATAAAAATCAACTCTCAAGTCTAAAATCAACTGATAAACTGGTAGCAACCCACAGCTAGACATTATCTAGACATTTCACAAATAACAAAGATAAATTAAATGTGTTCTAGATGTGAATTGCAGTTTTGTGTATTTTACATGCATTTAAGGATGTCGGGATTTATATCAAAACTTTTTTAATGTCCTGAGATTATCCAAATTGTTCCTCTCTGTAATCAGTTACTTAGTATCTTAGTAACTTAGTAACATTTTTTTGAAACAGTTCTGAATTTGTGCCCCACACACATTGACTAGTTGAATAGTAGTCATAGAAGACAAAATACTTCTTTAACTGTAGCTCAGAATTTATGGCTTTCATAAACTCAAGGCTATCATAAACCCACAGCAGAGTAACAGGAGATCCACATTATGAGGTTGTTTTTCAGGGCTACAAAAGGTAAAGCCACACATCGGTTTCTATCAAGAAGGGTTTGCTGTGGTTTTTCTGCAGAAGTAGAAGCAGACTTAACTTGCTTGAAGACTTCGTTTGACATAATATTATGATATTAATAGATGCATTAGCAGACATCATTTACATCAGAGATGCTGCTGTCCTAGGTTGAACACCTAGCAAAGCTGTTTCCTCTTGTTGCATGACATCTTTGACTCAGGCCAAGGGTCTGGATTTAACTGCAAGGTCAGAATAAATATTCTAGGCCCCAGAAGAAATGCACCACCTGGCTTTCTCTCCCTTGTATGTGGAAGGAGAACCATTCTGGGTCTGGTTAGTAACTATAGATTCTTACATAAAATTGTGTCAAATGGGTGCTGTGCTTTGCTGTCTTTGGTGTGTTGATAGTGTCACTAACACCACGCTTGCCTGTGCATCCATGTGCTGCATGTTTCCCGCATGTCTCGTGCGGCACCTTGGCACCTGGCTGGCAGCAGGGACAGTGCCTGGTATGTGGAGAGCAGGATGGGGCGCTGCTGGATCGCGGACAACTGAAGGAGCTCCGGGGAGAGCCAAGCGGGAAGCAACAGCTGCAGCAGCAGTCCCAGCACATGCAGGCCCAGCTGCGCTCGCGCTCCGAGCCCCAGGGGGGGCGCAGCCTGTCTCGACAGGATACCTTTGACTCAGAGACACAGGGCAGCCGGGACTCGGCATACACAGAGGCTGGCGACTCCTGCATGGATGTGGAGACAGACCCCTATGAGGAGCCAGAGCCCTACTACAGCAGGGATGGCAGCCTGCAGCCAGCAAGGCCCCAGACCCACCAGGGCTCCTGGGAGGATGAGGGCGCAGAGCCGGACCAGGAGAACATGAACCCAGCCCCACTGCAGGAACAGCACGGCCGGGTCCGGCAGAGGGAGAGATACTGCCAGGACCAGGGAGATAACAATGTTATATTAGGTCGCAACCAAACCCAGGAAGACTGGCCTAGGGATGTCTACATCCATTAAAGATTTCAGAGTGGGGGCTTTCTGACCGGTTGGACAATTATAGGAATATAGGAAAAGAAGCTTTAATCCTTATCTCAAACTTAACTGGCACTGTCATATACCAACTATATATGGATATTTTGGGCTGTAGTATTAGTGCCATCTGAAACCATTAACCATCTAGTACCGCATGCTTCTCCTGCATGAGTGCTTTGAGTAGAGTAGTGGAAGGAGTTCTTTGCCCCAGTGATATCTGCTCAGTGAAACACTATTTTCACAAGGCAGAAAGCGATTGATTTGTTCTCTGTAGAGCATTTGAGAGCAGCAAACATCATGTGTAGTTTCACAATCTGTCAGGTACTATTTATTCCTTCCTATTGTCAACAATATTCCCTTTATTATTATTTTGGTCTTTAATGAACTGTTTTGTCTTGAATTACAAAACTCCAAGCCTCTGAGCACAGGCAAACACTAATATGGTGAACTCACTAAGGGTTCAGAATTTTGTCAAACTGGAGTCTCCTCCTTGGTTTCTGTAATACAGGCACTGGAACCTTAGTTTAACTGGTTTCCCTGATATTTGGACCTGACTTATTCACTGGATTGCTTCTCTCGTTACACCCTGGAATGCGAGTCTCACCATCCCCCAGAGCATGTGTCCCTTCACCACTACACGTGTCTAATGTTCTTGACCACGGGTACCAACTGGATTCTCTTCGGTTGTGCTACGGCTCCTTCCTTTGAATTTACAAACCATTGGGACCCTACCTGGAACATCAAGCTTTGTGCAACACATGCAAACAGGATCCTGGTGGTAAGCTTTTGGTCAGGACATCTTAGCAGTCTCCTCCTGTTACTGTGCCTGAAATCCAAAATTCCTCAATGTGTGAAGAGCACAGTGCATACGTATTGTTGACAACTCGTTTCACAGCAGTTGCCCTGTCATTATGTAAACAGGGGGTGCTGCTTATTAGAATAATGAGAGATGTTAAGTGTGGAGACTGGAGTTCAGTCTTTATGTTGGAATCTCCCAACGTAAGACCCCCCAAATACTCTGTAATGGTATTACAGAATGTACACTTCAAATACAGATAGTGACGACTTCACAAACAGTTAAAGGGTGCTTTTAAAATAACTCATTCACTTGCAGACGATTCAACAGCAAAACAGAAAAAGGATGTTTTAATGTTTATTTGACAATATAATTGGCAATATAACCCTCTCCGATCTGAAAAGATTCAACTTGTCATTACGAGAAGATTGGAGCTAGCCTTCTCTCCCAGTCACATTGTCAGGCTTTCCGTTCCTCATGTTAATTTAGCCTGCCAGTTAATTCCAAGTAGCTGTAATTGATGGCCAATGAAAGGCGGTGGCAGCAGTGTGTGGGTGTACAGCTGACAGAAAGCCACAGCATACAGAAAGCTTCCCCAAAAGGCTCCGGAGGAACTGGATATCAGCCTCCACTTTTAAGTCAAGAAGGAGACAATGTAAGTTACAGCAGATCAGTCAGGCCTAAAGATGTAGATTCCAAATTCAGTAGGGCACAGGTGTCTGTCACTGCATGGCTTGGTCCAAGAATTCTGTGGTTGGGGCATCTAAGTGTGCTTTTGTCATTGGCTGTGGTTGATGAGGTTATTTGAGTGTTTATGTAGCCTTTTCTTTTTTCTTCAAAATAATGAAATCATAGGTAATGAATTAAGGTAGCGGATTATGAGAAAGACCTTGGTGTGTATGTTGATGCTTCCATGTCTCATTCTCGCCAGTGCGGGGAAGC
>JABJVO010000094.1:649694-665334 GCA_026770805.1 Boulengeromyrus knoepffleri
GATTTTAGCAAATGGCTGCAATATAACAAAGAGTGAAAAATTGAAGGGGGTCTGAATACTTTCCGTACCCACTGTATTTTTGGAAGAACCAATATTCTGATCAATGTAATACAGTCAATGAGTGATACTGCAAGGTACATCGAACATTGAAGGTTGTCATTGATTGTCCTGAGAAGAGGTGCATAATTCAAATTAGCAAGTTCAGACTGCCTGGGGGAAATTTTAATGCCTAAGTACGATATGCGCGCTGCATACTGGAATTGGTGTGGCGTAGGCTGCAGCATCCCAAATTTTGGAAGACAGTGGGAGGATAGATGATTTGGACCAATTAACTGAATAGAGTAGAATAGATAGTTTTGAATACGCTTCAGTGAGGACAATGGTTGCTTTTAGCGATGTGGTTGGATCCTGCAGGAAAAATTTAATTTCATCAGCGCAAACACTCATTTTGTGTTCGATAGTGGATGATGGGATTCCTTTAATGTCAATGCTCTGTTGGATGGCTGCTGTTAGGTGTCCAATAAAAATAGCGAACAGAGAGGGGGAGAGTGGACATCCTTGCCTAATGCACCTGTGGAGTGTGAAGCTTTGTGAGGTTAGTTTGTTTGTTGTGACTGTGGCCTTAGGTGAATTGTACAAAATTCTAATCCAGTGGATGAATGATTCCCCAAAGTGGCAAATAAAAAAAGAGTGGCAAATAAAAATGTCCAGATTACTCTGTCAAAGGCCTTCTCTGCATTATTGAGACAATAATTGAATCTAAATTATAAGTTAAGAGGTGAATTAAATTAAACAGTCTGTGTATTGTTGGAAGAATATCTGTTGTTAATAAAAGCCAGTCTGGTCTGAATGGATTATAAACGGGGTGACTTTCTGTAGTCTGGTTGCTAAAGTTTTACTGATGATCTTAATGTCTGTGTTAATGAATGAGAGGGGGCGATAACTGGATGGTAGGGTTGGGTCTTTGTTGTTTTTCAAAAGAAGAGAAATTGAGGCAGCATTCATATGAGGGGGAAGTACTGAAGTATGATGTAATTCATCCACAATTCTAGTTAATAGCGGTGCTAAAATGGGCCAGAAGTGTTTGTAGAACTCAACAGGGAAGCCATATGATCCAGGTGCTTTATTATTGGGCCTGTTATTCAGAGCGAGGAATAGATCATTCATTGTAATAGGAGAGTCTAGCAAGTTGGCTTGTTCTTGAGTAAGTTGTGGAAGATTGGTGCTATTGAGAAATGAAACAATATCATCCAGTTTTGGTTCATTCTCTGCTGAATACAAGTTTTCATGGAAGTTTTTGAAGATATTTATTGCTAATAATTATGTATTACTAATATTTATATACAGGCAGCCCCCAGGTTAAGAACGTTTGATTTGCGGACAACTCTTACATACTGTAGTACTTATGAATGGACTGCCATAAGTTTTTGAAAATAGAACATACTGTATAATTTAGTAATATAACAAAGTATCACAATAAAGAAAATGCACCAACAGTAATTTCAACATAGGAATGAATTATTTTTGCATTTTATTGTTTTCTGCTGAAATTCTCATTACCACAATGCATCTACTCTGTCTCAATGTATGTTTTGATGTAAATTTAACAGGCTAAAATGAAAATATTCCAAAAAAAAAAAACAATTAATGTTCTACAAGAGGTTTTCAAATGACAGAAATATTATTAAAACACATTCATTTAGAGCAGGGGTGGGTAATCTTTTCCGCAAAGGATCGGTGTGTAAGCAGGTTTTTGGGATAACCTTTAGGTCAGCTGTTCAAACCCAGGTGTGAGGACTCTTCAGCCAATCAGTCCTCTAATTAGTAACCTAATTAGGGAGTTGCAGCAAAAACCGGCATACACACCGGCCCGTTGCGAATAAGATTGGCCACCCCTGATTTAAAGTAATAAAGAAAAAATAATGGAAAAATTGTGTCCATGAGTGATGTTCTCATTCTCTGCATCACTTTTAAAATGCCATTGTTATTGAAATGCCAAAATCCCGATTCCAGTGTTTGCCCAGTCTGGGATTATGCTGGAGTTTAAAGATGCCCCCAGTGCATACAGATCTTCACACTATGACCTGTTCTGTGCAGAAACACTGTGCTGGCTGAAGTGGAGGATTGGAGCTACTCCTGCTGACCTCTATGCTGACATGGGAAATGCGGAGTGTGACGTCTGAACTGGGAGGAAACACAGTTATGTCCTACCTGCTGTGGCTGGCCTCTTCTGTGAAATTCTTCTCCAGCCTCACTATAAGTTTCCAGCTTTTAAGATCTTCCAGATGGGTGCTAACAGTGATGTAGTTCAAATGGCTTCCCATTGGTTCTGCAAAGTGCTATATAAAAGTAACTCGTTCATTCATTCATCATTCATTCACAAGCTGACTGATGCAACTGGACATCTGTAGGACAAGGTATCTCTCCATCATAACAAACCACTGGAGGTCTGTTGCTGCACTGACTAGCAGTGTCATATTCTGAAATCACTTATAAGCCAGTAAGAGCATCATGAGATCTGCTGCCCACTAAGTGTCGCTCTCTGGCAATATACAGTATGACTCACTTCAGTTGAATACTTTTACCATTTTTCCCTTGAATTCAGCAGGTCAGTTCAGGTTGGGGGAGCATGCCCTAATGCAGCGCTTTCCTGCACCCACCATATGATAAAACACCTTGGGATTCTGGCTGGCAACACCCAGCAGACACACGGTCCAGTCCCACCCACTGGAAATGGCCATCCATCTGCCTCAGTCAGGTGTTATGTTGGCGTCCCCTTGCCCTGATCTAGCCGCTCGGATCCTCAGCAATGACACATAACCATAACTGACGCTCCCTCACAATGCATGTAATATGCCTCATTTGGGACTCCTCTAGCAACCATTTGTTCGACACAAAGTCAAACCTGCGATACCCAAGGATTCTTGGAAGAGACACAGTACTGATGGAGTCCAGTTTTCGTCTCAACTCAATGGATAATGTCCACGTCTCACGGCCAAACAGCAAGACGGGGAGCACCAGGAGTTTAAAGACTTATACCTTTGTCCTCTTGCAAAGATACCGGGAGTGCCACACACCCATTTCCAGCGACCTCAAGAATACCCCATGTTCTCCCAATCAGTCTATTGACTTCATTAGAAGTCACCAGAGACATGAATGTCCCTGCCGAGGTAAGTGAACCTCTCAAGAAGGTCTATGTTTTCCCTGCAGACAGACACACTACTGAAGGTTGTGCTGAAGAAGTCATTAAAGGACTGGATCTTATTTTCTATCCAGGAAACTCAATCCCATACACTCAGACTCCTCGCTCAGCTTTTCAAGAACCCCAAAGAGAGCCTCCATTGACTCCGCGAAGATCACAGCATCATCGCCAAAGGTCAGTAAATTTTTCTTCATCACCAGATGCCCCACAGCCACTGGACCCCACAACCCTGCCCAACACCCAGTCCATACAAGTATTGAACAGGAGTAGGAGCAAGCACACACCCCTGGCGAACCCCAGAATCAACTGGGAAGAACGCAGAGGTTCTCCCTCCACTCTGCACAGCACTCACAGTACCAGTGTACAGGCTGGCCATGATGTCAAGCAACTTGAGGGGGGGTCCCGTGAAGTCTCAGGATGTCCCACAGGGTAGCTGGATCAACTGAGACAAATGCTTTATGAAAATCAACAAAGGCTGCAACCTCTGCCAATATTCGCATTTGCGCTCGATGAGAACCCTCAGTACAAAGATGCAGTCACTGGTAGAATTTTAAGTTGTAAAACCAGACTGTTCCAGTCACTGGTAGGCAAACAAGTGATCATGGATCCTGTTAAGGATGACCCTAGCAAAGACCTCACCCGGCACTGAGAGGAGTGTTATCCCCCTGTAGTTGCCGCAATTCAGTCAATCACCCTTCCCCTTCCAAATAGGGACAAGTTCCGTTTTCCAGTCAGTTGGCATGACGTCTATATCGAAATGGCAAGATGTCTATCTCTGTCTCTTGAAAACTGTGGACCCATCGATGTCCAACATTCTAGCTGGAGGATCAACTTTTAACAGCTGATTAAGGTAGTACATTAAGGGTCACAACTGCAGTGCCAGCCTGCATACATAAGTCATTTGATTAAAGCTAGTAATTAAAACAATGACGTGATTACTTTGCAGGCCAAAGGAGGCAAACCAGCAGCCTTCCAGAACCACACACCAGCCCCAAAAAGCTCTGATAAATGTAAGTATGTTTATTCATATAAGGAAGGAAAAAAAGTAGGATTGAAAATGTATTTTGTTCATTCTGTTGAAAATTGTATTTTTTATTCCATATTCAAAAATAAACCACATGCCAAGCATAATTCGTAAGTAACAGTAACTTGACGTAATTCTTCCTCAAAAATACTCCAGAAATGCATCATTTACAAAATATCAGAAGCATTTGACTCACTATACATCCCTTAAAAATAAATTACTACTGAAGAAAACAAATAAGTACCTTATATAGCCTGTGATTTGTCTACTCTTGCATTTCATTTAGAGCTTGCATACTTTACACAGGACCAGTGGACCCCCAGTGGGGGTGCTTCTTAAGAGCCTCCCTCCAGCCGACACACAGCCTCCCTTAGGTCCTCCACTGCCAGGTCGATGTCCTTCCTGGTGGTCCTACGGCCCACGCTCAGCCTCAGTGCATTTGCAGCCACTTCTGGTGAAATACCACAGCTCAGCAGAATATGAGAGGGTCTGCAAGGAAAAGGAAAAGGTCACAGAAATTGTTATACATGTTATTTCCATTCAGATTTCTTTGATTTGATCACTTCTTATCCAAATTCTAATCCTAACCCATTCAAGGGAACATCTGTCTTAGGAAATGTATTAAAGTATTAGAGAATATATCAACCAACAAATGACAGGATGCAAAACTCTAGGATTGTACGTTTGGCTCCTGCTTCCAGCTGTGCATGTGTGGAGTATGCAAGTTCACTTTGTGTGGCAAAGGTGTCTTCAAGGTACATCAGCATCCTCTTGCAGAACAAAAATATGCAGGTAGTTGAACTGGTATCTTGGAATTTCTCATATATGATCAGAAATGGAATGGCATTTCATTCAGGGATTCCTTGCATAAGGTTAATGATGCCGAAATGGATTTTGCTGAAGGTTATTTCTCCCAGTTGTATAAATTCCCTTGAGAAGAAAGTATACCTTATACATAAGCATACCCTGTAATGCTTAGGTATCTCAGCTGAGAACGTGTTACTGACTTACCATACTTCTTTTGTATATAAAAATGAATGACCAAAGTTTGTTAGAAAAACTGCAATACAATCATATTTCCTTCACAGGTCATTTTTATTTTCTGAATACATCACCAACACCCCATTCCATTTTTGTTATTATTAAATTCAACTGCATGGCCATTATATACTGTATATATCTAAATACCTATCAAACACCCATTTAACTATGTGCAAAACCTGGCTTCACAATTTACAACAACCCTTCTTCAAAAACAGGAAGGAGATAATACAGTAAAATTGCTGAAACAAAAAATACATTAGTGTGGCATTAAGCTTATGTTTCTTTCCTTCTGTTTACCAGATATAGTTTACTTAGTTTAGTTTCAGTAAGACACTTCTCTTCAATATGACACTTGCACACGTGTGTGTGTATCCCTGAACACTAAGAACAGCTCCTAAACAAATTGAACTTTTTATTCCATTTTAAATTCTTCGCTCAGGTTTTGCGTTACCCTGTGTCTTGTGCTCTCATTGGCTGTGGCATGGCACCACATTCATTGCCAGTTGCAGCACATTTGGGCCTAATTGGAGCTGTTGCGGCTGCTGGGATTGCTGTAGAGGCTGCTGGGAGTGCTACACTGTGCGGGAGTGGTGTAGACGCTGTGTGCACTTGTGTTGTGTGCCTGTTGAGGCGGTTGACTAGAATTATTTGTAAGTATGTTTGAGTGTTTGTGTGCCAGTATGGTTACGTGGGTGGTTGTTGTCACGATCCGCTCCGTTCGATCCCGATGTGTGCCACGCCCACCTCGTTACCTCGTGTGATTCCCTGATTGTTCTCACCTGTGGCTCGTTACCAGTAGCTTGTCTTTTGTATTTAGTCCTTGTCTCAGTCAGTCTACCTAGATCCGTCATTGTATTGTCATGTGCTGTTCCTTATCCGTCAGTCTGCCTGCAATAAACGCTGTCTTTCCGTATTCACGGCTCTGCTTGCCTGCTTCCCGGCTCGCCTGCCCGACGATCGTGACAGAATGACGGATCTCCGCGAAAGCACAAAGCAGCAGGCCGAGCACCACCGGCTCGGTCTGCTGCAAGACTTTGTGTATTGGCAATCCCAGCCCGAGGTCCAGGAGGACTCTGTAGCCCTAGAGCTGGCCAACCGGGGCACGGACATGCTCGGGACGATCGTGACAGTTGTTGTTTCATTTTTTATTTTAATTTTTTCTGCGTGAGTACCAAATAAATGGTCCAAATAAATAAACGAATACCAGCATAAAGCAGTCAGTTTCCTTCCAGAGTGTCTTTAGCAACCTCTATAAAAAATAACCACTCCAGTTCCCCATTTATTTTACCTATTGTATCCGAACTAACAAGCTTTGATATTCCACGTAAAGCTAATGGAGCTAAAATGAAAACTGTGTCTGTATCCGAGAAAGACCAGCATTACACCCTAGGGGCAACAATGAGACGACCCCCAAAACAGGAATGGTTTAACAGGTGGAGGCCACTGACATTTTTCTCTCCACATCTTTTCTGACTGTTTTTTCAGCAGTTTTGCATTTGGCTACAGTCAGTGTCACTATTGGTTGCATGAGGCGATACCAGGACCCTACAGAGGTTGCACAGGTAGTCCAACTCCTCCAGGATGGCGCATCAATATGTGCCATTTCCAGAAGGTTTGCTGTGTCTCCCAGCACAGTCTCAAGGGCATGGAGGAAATTCCAGGCAACAGGCAGTTACTCTAGGAGAGCTGGACAGGGCCGTAGAAGGCCCTTAACCCATCAGCAGGACTGGTAACCTTTGTGCAAAGAGAAACAGGATGAGCACTGCCAGAGCCCTACAAAATGAAGTCCAGTAGGTTGACATCACTGGACAAAACCACCAGTTCATAGAAAAAATTGTGTTTGGCAATCTTCTAACACACTTAATCAACTAATGAGTAATTTTGGCCTTAGCGACAGCTGGCAACTACATCATCCACTTGCTAAAGAATTCTATTTTTTTCTCCAGTACATAACACTTATTCCTATATAGACTTATTTTTTTCCTCAAATACCCAAATTCACCCCATTGTTATAACTGATCATGCCCCGGTTTCTCTCCCCTGGAACATGAAAAAGTCCTTTAAACCTCTTCTCTCCTTAGTTACCCTGATTTTGACAATTACATCAAGAGAGAGTGGTCATTCTCCTTCAAGATAAATGATTTCCCAGAGGCCTCACCTATACTGAGCTGGAAAACTGCAAAGAATGTACTTAGAGGAATAATTATTTCATATTCCATTCATAAGAAAAAAGTAGAAAAAGAACAAGAAGCAAACCTACAAAGGAAGATCACAGAACTGTAAAACATGGAAGCAAATACCTTGACTGAACAAAGTCAGAATGATTTAAGAAAATATAGATCTCAAATCAATGAACTCAAACACACCCAGTTCCTACTACAGAGCAATAAATCTGGTAAAATTAAGCAAAAAAACAAAAAAAGAAAAATCAGTTATCCCAGCTATCAAAAAGTCAACAGGGAAGCTCACAAACTGTTCACTGGAAATAATATCTTCAAAAACGTCTATGAAAACCTGTATTCAGCAGAGAATGAACCAAAACTGGATGATAATGTTTCATTTCTCAATAGCATCAATCTTCCATAACTTACTGAAGAAAAAGCCAACTTGCTAGACTCTCCTATCACAATGAATGATCTGTTCCTCGCTCTGAATAACAGGCCCAATAATAAAGCACCTGGATCAGATGGCTTCCCTGTTGAGTTCTACAGTACAAACACTTCTAGCCCCTTTTAGCACCACTATTAACTAGAATTGTGGATGAATTAAATCAGACTTCAGTACTTTCCCCTCATATGAATGCTGCCTCAGTTTCTCTTCTTTTGAGAAAACAACAAAGATCCAACCCTAACATCCAGTTATCACCCCCTCTCACTCATTAATACAGACATTAAGATCATCAGTAAAACTTTAGCAACCAGGCTACAGAAAGTCACTCCTTTTAAAATCCACCCAGACCAGATATTCTTTCAATAACAGACGCAGATTTAATGCACCTCTCAACTTATCGTAAATTAGATTCAATTATTGTCTCATTTGATGCAGAGAAGTCCTGGACATTTTTATTTGCCACTCTCAAAAAATTCAGCTTTGGGGAATCAGTCATTCACTGGATTAGAATTTTGTACAATTCACCTAAGACCACAATTGCAGCAACTGACAGCCTGGTGGAAATTCCACCAGTTCACAAAAAACCCCATTGTACCATCTAAGAACACCCCAATTTGAAATATAACCCTGACTTTGTTATTGATAAGCCATGGATTGATAAGAGTAAAATGTACCTTTGTAACATATTCCAAAATAACAGCTTAGTATCATTTCCCTCTTCAGTCCAGGAACTTGGGCTCAAGACGCATCTCTTACTCCAAACCCCGATTTCTGGACCAACATCTGCAAAACATCTTTCGAATAAGTACCAACACGAACATTCAGCTCATACAATACAAAGCCATTCACAGAGTTCACCTCTCGAGTAATAAGTTGTTCAGAATGGGACTGACAGTCTGGTGTATGCTTACAATGGTCTCTTAACACCCAGGACATCTACTTACACACATTTTGGCTCTGTACACCAATTAATCTTTTTTTTATATTATATATTATATTTTATATTATATTTTTTTGGGAAAAAAATATAAATTCAGTATAACTACTCCTGGGCTGCCACATCCTTCTGTCATCGGTACTCTGTCTCCTAGGCGACACAACAACAATCAATCTGAATAAGGAATCCACATGACTTCTTCTCCTAGGCCTAGCAGTTGCTAAGAAAACCACTCTTTAAACTGGAAAACAAGGAAAAAAGATAACATCCTAAATTGGAAAAACCTCCTAATTGATTTTTACAGCTTGGACAGTTTTTCCGCCTCAATTAAACCCAAGTCCCCACTCTAAAAGTACACCTGGGCCCCGCTTTTATATACATAATCTGCGGAATTACATCTGCATGGTGGGCCCAGCTTGCCTTGGTTGGCCCAGTAATAACCTTCCCCCAACCTATATTCCTTTCGCTCCTACCACTCCCCTCTCCACCTCCCAACATTTCGTTTTCATTTTCACCAACACACACGGAGATGCAAGTAGATATATTATGTACTATGTAGAAGTTTTATATGCAACCTCAACAGTCTACACATACTTACTGCATGATATTCCCTAATGGTTCTGTCATTGTATTTATTTATTATTATTATTATTATTATTATTATCCCCTACCTCTCTTCTGTCTTGTCTTTCCTTTCTAGTGATTTGATGTCACCCTGCTGTATGTTTTCTAAGTCTTAAAATAAAAAAGAATAGTGCCTAGTTGGCACAGTCCTGGGTATGATGTTAAACTACATCCAGCCCTGCAAGCAGTCTTTCAACTTGCAGGGAAAAAAATTGGGGGTTGGTGGCGGAATTGGCACTCCAGCCACCATAAAACAACTCAAAACAGCTTGAAATAAACAGGCACGATTCCTTTCTGCTCTTCACAGGAGTAGCTCTGCTGCAGCCACCTAGAGGAAGGCTGCACGAACCATGAAGGGGATGGGGGAAAGTCTTCGGAAGCCTCATCCTCAGATGAATCGAAACCGTCAGAGAGCTAATAGGGTCAGGTTCGCTGGGGATCGGAGCTGGTGTGGTGGTGAGGCGTTGCCTGCTGCATGGGGGCACTTGGGTCCCAGTTTGAGGCGGCCCATCTGGGTAGGTGCGCAGAATGTCTTGTCTCTCCAGCAAGATGACCATATTTCTCTGCTTTTAGGAGAGCTTCGTAAACTATGCATTTTGGGGGCAGCACTTTCTGAGGTATGCAGACTGGGGAGTGGCCAAATCTCTGTAGGTGGGCATACCTACTTTTGGTCTGGTCGGTCTGATGGCTTCCATATTCAGGGATAGCTGTTGCTGTAGTCGATCCTAATGGTGACTGATGTCACTCCTTTCAATGAGCGTATTATGAGACTCAGGCTAAGGCACTCCTTGGGTGTCTTGTCTGCTGTCTCAGTGTATGCTCTGACCGCCATGATTAATTTCTCATTGAGACATTTTACTCGCAACTTCACTTGGTGATTGATGGGTACCCACGAGGTGACACTCCTCTGGTCATGGATGACTTCCATACAACCACTGGTACTGACAGAGCTAGCTATGAGGATTCTATAAGTCCACATGGGTCTGGAGACCAGTGTGAGAGTGGCTCCATGATCCGTGACTCTGCGAAATGTCAGGGGCTGCGAGTCGCTGGATTCTGGTTCCAATGTCCTGAGCCACATCATTGGACTTGATACTCCAATACCGGTGGTGCGGTAAAGACCGATCGATCACATCCTCGTGGGCAGACGCTGGAGGCTTCTGCAAAATTGCAGCGTCTACAGAAGTGCCCAGTTTGTGAATTGCAACAACAGACTTGTTGTTGCTACTCTCTAGTCTCTATCTGGAAAGGGAAGCGTGACCACCTGGATAATACTGCTTTCAGTGCTGGGTAAGGTCCTTCTTGGGTCAACCTTAACAGGATCCATGATCGCTTCCTTGCCTCTCAGCGACTGGAGCAATCTGGTTTTACGTCTAAGAAGTTTACCATAGACCGTATCCTGGCACTGAGGGTTCTCATCGAGCACAAGTGTGAATATCACCAGAGCTTCTTTGCAGCCTTTTGTCAATTTTGGTAAAGCGTTTGCCTTAGTTGATTGAGTTGCCCTGTGGGACATTTTGAGACTTCGCGGGATCCCCCCAAAGTTGCTGGTCATCATATCCAGCCTGTACACTGGTACTGTGAGTGCTGTGCAGAGTGGATGGAGAACCTCCGTGTTCTTCCCAGTTAATCCTTGGGTTCACCCAGTGTTCTACTCTGTTCAATGCTTGTATGGACTGGGTGTTGGGCAGGGTCGTGGGGTCCAGCAGCTGTGGGGCATTCATTGGTAAATAAAGATTTACTGATCTTGAATTTCCAACAATGCTTTGATTTTAGCAGAGTCAATGGAGGCTCTGATCGGGGCTCTTGAGAGACTGAGTGAGGAGTCTGAGTGTCTGGGATTGTGGGTGTCCAGGATAAAGACCAAGATCCAGGCAGGTAATGACTTCTTATGCACAGCCATCGGTAGTGTGTCTGTATGCGAGGGGAATGTTGACCTTGTCGAGAGATTTACTTACCTCGCCAGCGATATTCATGTCTCTGATGACTCTTCCTATGAAGTCAGCACATGGATTGGGAGAGCATGGGGGTCATGAGGTCACTGGAATGGGGTGTGTGGCACTCCCGATATCTTTGCAAGAGGACAATGGTCCAAGTCTTCAGAGCCCTGGTGCTCCCTGTCTTGCTACATGGCTGTGAGACATGGACATTATCCAGTGAGCTGAGAAAAAAACTGGACTCCTTCAGTACTGTGTCTCTTTGGAGAATCCTTGGGTACCGTTGGTTTGACTTTTTATCAAATGAGCAGATGCTAGAGGAGTCCTGAATGAGGCACATTACCTGCATTGTAATGGAGCATCAGTCAGGGCACTATGGCCATGTTTCCTTGAGGGTGATCCGGCTCACAGGATCCTCATTACTGAAGGTGGCTGGACCAGGCCGAGGGAACGCCCACATAGCACCTGGCTGTGGCAAATGGATGGCCATTTCTGGAGTGTGGGACTGGACTGTGTGTCTGTCTGGGGGGGTCACCAGCCGGGGTCCTTTGTCACAGATTAGAGTTGCTAGAGCAGCGTTTCTCAAACTATGGGCCGCAGACCGGTGCCGGTCTGTGAGAGGGTTCCTGCCGGTCCGCGGAGCCTCGCTTCTGCACCAATCAAAATTCAGTCAGATCAGGTCTGATCTCAGCACGGCTGTCACTGTGTGCCCATCCCCGCCCCCCGACTTCACGTCCCGCTCCTTGTTTCAGCATTCTAGAATGTTAAGCGTTCCCGCCCTTTGTCTCATTCACTCCAAACTTTTCACAGACACACATGCGTTACGAGAGCTGTCAATAAATCATGGCGTGTTCAAAGCAAGCGAGTCTGGATTCTTTCTTTCAGAAGCGTCCATCAAATGATGCCGACTTACAGGATGAACCAGAGGCAAAAAAGCATCACCCATTTACTCGAAATTATGACATTTCATACATTAAATTCGGTTTTATTTCTAGCGATAGTTCCCCCCCGAAACCAATCTGTGTCATCTGTCAAGCTATGCTAAGTAACGAGGCTATGAAACCACCGAAATTACGCCGGCATTTGGAAACAAAACATGTACATCTAAAAGATAAATCAGATGACTTCTTCAAAAGAAAACGTGATAATACTACACATAGTAATAATAATAATAACAACAACAGCCTAATTACTATATATCCATATATTTACTTGGCAATAATATATTTATTTGGCAATAATCTCAAATTTAGCCAAAGCACTCCTGTTAGGTCATGTTTGATATTGTTCGTGCATAGGCATAACCCCTAATAATACTAATACTAATAATAACAGTAGTGGTATAATAATAATAACAACAATAATAACTAGTAACTGCAGGCAGTGACGGAAGGGTCCAAAGCTCGGACAAGTAGGACAGGTAGGACAAGTAATAGAGAAATAACGGCGGAGAACGGAGGACTGTGACTGGCGGCAAAGGTAGTCGAAAGTCAGGCAGAACTATACTCTCATAACAGGATGGAGATTCAGTGTAGGTCTAATGTGATAGTAGATGTAGGACAGAGCAGGACTGGTTTTGGTGAGATGGTCTTAGTAGTAGGTAGAAATTTTGATGAGATGCTTTTAGTGTAGGTGTAACAGGTCAGTAGATGTTGGACAGAATGTAGAACCCTCCGGTGGAGTGCCTTTGCCTGTCTTAATAATAATAAATAAGCTTCATTGAATCTCGTGGGGAAAATGTCTTTACGTCTCCCTCAACTTGTTTTACGGAGAACTGGCTGCCTGGTTCAAGAACCCACCGAAGCTGGGTTCGAACCAGTGACCCTCTGATTACAAGCACACAGGCTTAACCCACTGCACCACACGCTGCTTTGGGTATGATGGGTGAGATCGGTAGACTCCTTCCTACCTGATCTGGTAACTCATGTTAGCTGAATTAGCCTAGGTTGGTCTTAGACATATATAACCAGTGGCTGTAGCGCTCCCGTTTGACCGATCGACACGAAATTTGGAGGGTGAGAGAAATTTGGTAATGATTGGCTGAAGCATGCCTGAGATATAGCTGTCTGATTGAAATGGACGTGGCACCAGTAGGGTCATGGCGTGGCTTTTGGCTGTTTTTTTCTCTAAATCTTTAAAAGGACTGTCTCCTGATTTGAATGACACCAGATTTATGTAGGTGGGGTGAAAATACTAGGAGGTTAACGAAAAAACCTGTTTTCAGACAAATATAAATCATGCAAAAACACAAAGATGGAGAACCAAGTTCTATATGTTGTTGGATTTGTCATGACATAGTGAATTGGCCTGGTAATACATTTCAACTGAAGGTTTCACACTTCTGGAGAAATAGGCAGAAATGCAAATGGCCGTAGGATAGACAAATGTCCAACTTTTTTTTATATTTCTTGATGAGCTTAGAATTCTGATTTGTTTGACACCTTATTTGTCTGATTTGGTAGGACAAGTTAGGACTTGCAAATTATGCAAATTAGCAAAAAATCTAAGTAGCCTAATAGTTTCACTATGAAAGTTATAGGAAATGGTTGCTTGTATATGTAGAAAAAAGAATTTCGATGGTAGGACCAACGGGTCAGGAGATATCGACCAAAACGTGTACCTATCTAACTGACTGGGACGGGTTGGAGGGCCTGAGTAGTGGGTAGGAATAGACATCTTCCTACCAAATTTGGTCAGCCTAGGTCTTACGGTTTAGGTTGGGCATTCAGTTTTAGGGAAGAAAAATAATAATAAAAGAAAAAAATCCTAACATGCAGGGCCCTGCAGCCCCAAAGCCTGACATGACAAATAAGTTTGAGAAACGCTGTCCTAGAGTATGGAAAGAATCTACAGTTGTCCCTTTTGCTAGGGTTGCATCACCAACGGTGATGAAAGGTTACTGCCCTGTGGCACTTACATCATTAGTTATGTAAGGTCTTGAGCACATTGTGAAGAGATGTTTATTCACCATGGCACAGAGCATAACTGATCCACTCCAATTTGCATATTAAGTAAGGAAAGGGGTACAGGATGCCATAGTTACTGCTGGACTTTGTTGTTAGGCACATGGCAGGCAAGAAGATGCATGTATGCTTTTGCTTAGTTGATTTTTCATCAGCTTTCAATTGTATCCAGCCTTATATTCTAGCTGGCAGGCTTTCTAAAATATTGGATATTGGCTCTACAGGATCCCCCCAGGGGTCCGTTTTGTTGTCTCTATCATTTGTGCTCTACACCAGTGAATGTCAGAATATGTTTGAGTCAAGGCATATAATCAACTTTGCTGATGATTGTTAGTCTCCTGTAGGATCAGGAAATGGGCCATAGTCCAGTTCTGAACAATATTATCAGGTAGTCTGAAGATTCATACTTGCAACTCAATGTCCCTAGGACAAAAGAGATGTTAAATGATTTTTGTCGAAATCCTTCTGTCATGACACCAACGTTCATCAATGGCATAGCTATACAGACAGTAAGCTAATATAGATACTGGGGCACCATTCCTGGATGGAAAAATGCACAAAGGTCAGTCATAGATTGTTTATTCTGAGAAAGCATAGGTGTTCATGTTGAAAGATCACTTTTGAAAATGTTTTACTGTTCATTGAGTTTTTATGTTTTATGTTTTATTTCATTGAGTCAGTCTTAACTTTTGAAATGATTTGTTTCTCTGTAAACCTCAGAATGGCTAATGAAAATAGGTTAGGGAACTTTTCCAGAAGACTATTGGCACTAACTTGAATAATCTTGGCCATGTTTATCAAGTTAGAGATATTCAGAGGGCATTCTGGTGGAGACTCAACAACCTCTTCATGCAGAGTTTTGCCTCCTACCATCAGGGAGGAGTTATACTTTTTTTGGAAGGGCCAAATCAAACAGGAACCTCAGATCATTTATTCCATCAGTTGTTGGGTTTTTCAACGAGCTGTTGGTTTAGGGCAAGGTTCTATATACATTTTAGTGTTTCATATTTAATAGTAATTATAATAAGATGCCATGCATTGTATTGTATTTATTTTTATTAATTATAAATAGCTTTTATATATCTTACTACACTACTGGGCAAAAAAATTGGGTAACCGGAGTTTACAATTTATATAACTACTTTTTTATTTGAACAAATACAAGTGCAAGAGTGTAAGCAGGAAGCAACTTTGTAACACAATATTGTATACATCTAGTGCGTACTAGGGATGCAACGGTACTCGGTAAAATACCGGACCGTTCGGTACGCGCTGCACGGTCCGGTACGCCCTTGTGTA
>JABJVO010000094.1:683860-694246 GCA_026770805.1 Boulengeromyrus knoepffleri
ATTAGTAATCTAATTAGGGAGTTGCAGCGAAAACCCGCAAACACACCGGCCCTTTGCGGATAAGATTGGCCACCCCTGGTCTAGATGCCCTGCCACATGGGTTATCCCAAAAACCTGCATACACACCGGCCCTTTGCGGATAAGATTGGGTACCCCTGGGTTAGCCCTTGCAGCCTTATCATCTGACCTGAAGGCAGTGTCTCAGGTTCTCAGCAACATGCGTACCTCTGCAGTCATCCATGGTTCTTGGTTGGAGCATGTGACGATGGTCTTGGAGATGGTAATGTCATCAGTGCACTTGCTGATGTAGCCGGTCACTGATGCTTTGTACTCCTCAAGATTTGCAGAGCTACTGTAGGTTGCAGCTTCCCTAAACATGTCCCAGGCAGTGTTTTCAAAACCGTTCTGAAATGCAGAGATGGCTCCTGGGGGGCAGGTTTTCATCTACTTCAGAACAGGCATCACACGTCTGACAAGAGGTCTGCTGGGATCAGTAGCCGAGGTGGGGGCGGGGCTCGGCACAGTATGCATGTTTGTATAAACACAGTCAAGAATGTTCGTCGCCCTGGTTGCAAAGTCCACATACTGATGAAATTTAGGGAAAACTGACTTGATTTGCATGGTTAAAATCACTGGCTACAATGTTTGTTTTTTGGGTGTGTTTTGGAGCTTGCTGATGGCTTTATAAAGTTCAGCCAGCGCATTATCAGCATTAGTGCTGGGTGGGATATATAACTGTGACAATGAGCACGGTAGTGAATTTGCGTGGTAAGTAAAATGGTATGCATCTGCATTCCAGCTTACAGTTCTCTGCTGAAACGCTCTCCACTGGTCCAGAGAGAGATCACAGTGTGGCCCGAGGGAGCCGTATCAGCCCTTCAAGACTGCCTCGAATGCATAGACTGGTCTGTGTTCAGAGAGGCTGCTACCTACGAGGACGGTATTAATATGGAGGAATACACCGCAGCTGTGACTGGCTACATTAGGAAATGCACTGAGGGTCATCACAAGAGCAAATCAGAAACCCTGGATGACTACTGAGGTCCGAAAAATGCTGAAAGCCCGGGATGCTGCCTTCAGATCCAGTGACAAAGTTACCCTCAGAACCACATGAACCAGTCACTCCAAAGCAATTAAAAAAGCAAAGTTTGCATATGCCCAAAATATCCAAAGCCACTTTCAACACACTAGAGACACTCATAGTATGTGGAAGGGCATACAAGCTATTACGGACTATAAACCATCACCTACCCTCTGTGACAGCGATGCTACTCTCCCAGACACCCTGAACACCTTCTATGCACGTTTTGATGCACTAAACTGCGAACCCACAAGGAAATCTGCTCCTCTCCCTGATGAGCAGGTAATCTGCCTGACCACAGCCACAGTGAAACACACTCTATCCAGAGTGAACCCACGGAAAGCTGCTGGGTCAGACAACAGGCCATTATTCCAGCGTGCTTCAAGACCATAACTATCATACCAGTCCCAAAGAAATCAGCGGTGACCAGCCTCAATAACTACCATCCAGTGGCCTTCACTCCGGTCATCATGAAGTGCTTTGAAAAACTGGTCATGAGCTATATCAAAGCTGCCCTACCCAGCACTCTGGACCCCCTCCAGTTTGCCTGACGCACTAATCTATCAACTGATGATGCAGTATCCACTGCGCTTCACCTGTCGTTAACGTGCCTGGAAAAGAGAGATTCTTACGTAAGGATGCTGTTCATTGACTTTAGCTCAGCTTTTAACACCATCATCCCTCAGACTGTCTCTCAAACTGAGTGGGCTGGGCCTCAGCACCCCCCTGGAGAAATGGATACTAGATTTCCTGACTGACAGGCCACAGTCAGTCAGAATCGGCACCAATACCATCACCCTGAGCACAGGTGCGCCACAGGGCTGTGTCCTCGGTCCACTGTGTCCTCTGTGGTGGGCCTCATCAAGCACAATGACATTTCTGCATACATGGAAGAGGTAGCGAGAGTGGCTCAGTGGTGTAAGAGCCACAACCTCTCTCTAAATGTAGACAAGACCATAGAAATGATCATCGATTTCAGAAGATCCAGCACCGTTTACCCACCTCTCACCATCGATGGCGCTGTGGTTGAGAGGGTGAAGAACACCAAGTTCCTGGGTGTCCACTTCACCGAGGACCTCTCCTGGTCCCTCAACTCCACCTCCATAGCCAAGAGGGCTCGACAGCGTCTGCACTTCTTGCAAAGGCTGAAGAGAGTGAGCCTCTCCCGACCGATCCTCACCACATTCTACACCAGCACCATCGAAAGTCTGCTCCGGAGCTGCATCACTGTCTGGTACGGGACCGTAACACGCTTCAGCGGGTAGTGAGAGCAGCTGAGAAGATCATCGGTGTGCCCCTACCCCCCCAAAAGACATTTTCCAGACCCGCTGCTACAACAGAGCCGTACACATTTTAAAGAACCCTTCCCACCGGCGACATGGACTCTTTTCTCTCCTAGCGTCTGGAAAACGGTATCGAAGCTTCCGCTCCACCTCTACCAGGCTGTGCAACAGCTTGGTAGCACAAGTATTCAGAACTCTGAACACACACTAATATCTGGACTGTCTCTCTCTAAATATCTCTAAACTGCATATACAAAAACTACCTCTAAATTGCAACTGCACTTTACTTACCTACAAAGTTTCTGCACTACTTATTACCTTATTTATTGCCTGTTTGCGCCTTGCACGCCCTGATACTGTAATGTTGAGTTTTAGAATATAGTGATTGTCATTGTTGACACACCAGAGCACACAATGAAATGTGTTCTCTGCATTTAACCCATATGTGACAATGTGACATAGCAGGGGGCAGCTAATTCAGCACCCGGGGAGCAGTGCTAGGGGATGGTACCTTGCTCAGGGTACCTCAGTGGTGCTTTGCTGGTCAGGGATTCAAATCTGCAATCTTTCAATTACAAATGCGCGTCCCTAACCATTAAGCCACCACTGCCCATGTGTACTATATATTGCACCGGGGCCATGGAGAAACGTTGTTTCATCACTCTTTGTACATGTATGAAGCTGCTGATGACAATAAAGTAACCTTGACTTATGTAGATACATAAGCCTCCTCCTCGGGTCTTACTGGACAGAGCTTAATTTTTATCCAAACAGAATGCTAGCAAGCCGGATAGATGTATTCCATTTTCCGGAATGCCATCACTGAACCATGTCTCCGTAAACACAAAGGTACAGCAGTCCCTGAACTCACGCTGGGTAGTCTGCTGGAGTCAGACAGAGTCCAGTTTATTACCCAGTGAGCGAATATTGGCCAGTAGGATGGACAGGATAGGTGGCCAGGTAGTGCTGGCTTTTAGCCTAGCATAGACCCCTGCCTGCTTTCCACGCTTCCGCTTCCTCGCAGACCACTTATTATTTCCCCTCCTCCAGCTAGCAGCATCAGGAGATGCCATGGTTTGAGGGCCTGGTCCCCATGGAAAGCCAAAATTGCATAGCTTGTCCAACAGTCCATCCTCAAGGTCGTTTTCCTGTCAGTGTTTTAGTTTTAACAGGGTCTGGCGGTGATAGACATGTGCACCACATGTTCCAGTACCCATGTGAGCATATGTTTGGTGTGAAAGTCGCTTAGAACCAAACTTTAGCACCAAGGTTTGGACCCAGAGAGGCTGCTGCAACTTAATACGCTGCCATCTTGAATATGATGTCATTACATATAGCTGTAATATTAAAAGAGAAAAACAATGCATTTACCAGGAGTACTACACAATTGTAGTACAAAAGTAAGCTGTTCCTAACAAGTCAGGATGACTTGTACACATTTTTCAAGATTCTGGCATGGACTTGGTACTGAAGTATCACTGCTGGTGGCATCCCTACCTCAGTTACTTACTGTGTTACAAATCGTGATTCTTCAAGGTGATGATTTTAATAATCCCATGAGAATTAAAAAAACATTTCTAAACATCAGTTTAAACACGGATTACTGAAAATATGCTGTTCATGTTTGGTACTGCTAATATATTTGCCCCGTTGCACACAGCCTGATTTTGTTTATGGACTGACACGCACAAGTTTAGCATGTAAGCATGTGCAGACTTTTCCTGCATCATCACAATGTAAAGCCACAACTAACCACAAGTATGTGAAATGTAAACACTAAGAAAATTCCCTTAACGCTAAGAACAGTTTCTAAAGAAACTGAACTATTTACACCTTTTTTAAACTCCTCCCTTGGGCTTCATTAGCTGTAGATTGTCGTTGCACTCTTTGCCAGTCACAACAGTTTTTAACACTACAGGATCTGGAGTTGCCTACAGGTCCAGATACTGTATTTAACCTTCTAGATATCTAGCGGGTGACTGCGACACATCCGCAATTCTATCTGGTTGCGTCTTTGAACTAAAGCGATTGACCACAGATTTGCCAGCACCAAGTGAACATGGATTTTCCTCTGATGTGAAGGTTTTGCTGGCAATTGCCAAAAAATTTTAGACAAGCAGAAAATTGCAGGTAAACTCATGTAGTGTGAGCGTTATTATTTTAGCCCAGTCTGAATTTCCTGGTAAAAGCACAAACTTATCTAAAATGAGCAGGTTGGGTGTCTTTCCAGAAAAGTACCCCAGTTTGATATAACAGTACAGAAAGCCTAAGAGATCAGGGTGGGAAAGTATTTATTTTTAAATAGTTTTGCTGTTCTGCACCGATTGTCCGCTCCTTCCATGTGCCACGCCTCCTCATTAACCTCATGTGGAATCCCCGTGTGAAGTTCGAGTTCTGATCGAATTTTCCCCATAAGAAATAATGGGAAACCAATTAATTGGTTCCCGGCCCCAAAAAATTACACCTAAATATGTTTTTTTTTTTTAGCCTTTAAACACAAAATGAACAGGATAAAACAAGAAGAGCATATACTGTACTAAACACATCTAAGCACATTTATCAAAACAGTAATTTGTAAAGTAAGAAAATAAATGTATCCAAACAATGTGTAAAATAAAAAGAAACAATGTGTCCTGCCCCGATCGTCCGCTCCTTCCGTGAGCCACGCCCCCTCGTTAACCCCGTGTGGAATCCCCGTGTGATCAGATGTTTCTGGTTGTTGTCATTAGTCCTCTGTATTTAGTCCGCATTTCAGTTTGTTTCCCCAGTCCGGTCATTGGAAATGTCTGTCTGCATTCGCTTGCCTTGCCTTGCCTTCCATTAAAACCCTGTATTCCCCGATACCCTGACGTCTGTGCCTTTGTCTCAGTTCTGTCCCCGCTCAGCACGACATTTGCATTGTGGGAAAATATTTTTTTTTAATAGTTTTGCATCCCCTCGCAATACTTTTCCGTTACTAATAACTGTACTGTGTCCGTTTAAAGTACAAAAGATAGAATTAATGGACTAATAAGTATAAACCTAAATGATACAGACCATGCCAGTTAAGTGTGCTTAAAGTATTAAATTCTGGGGTACAATACACCCCACGTAACTTTCATATAAGTGTTTTTTACGTATTTATTAATAATTGCACTGTGTCCATTCACCGCCAGTAACTGTACATAAGCAACACAGCTGAGCTATTGAAGTGCACTCACAAACATGGAAATATTAATCAAAATTCACCCGTAAACAAACAGGGAACCTAAGAAACTGACAGAGAAACAAGGAAACAGAATCTAACACTGGGGAACAACAAAGACAGGTAAAACACAACCAAAGCAAAAACCAAAACAGAAAACAAACCAAAAACTCCCAGGAACTAGAAACTGATAAAACACAAGGGAACAAAATACAAAAAATAGGCAGGATTTGAGCACACAACTGAGGGGATTACAAGTAGCCACATGCTCATTCAGTTACAGTATGTGGCCATCTAGGGAGCAGAGGAAACACAATAAAGACTGACAATGGGGAGGACAGGATGGCTAGCGACACCTGCTGGCAAAACGTGGAGCAGAAGTCAGAAAAGACTCGGAACAGATGGGTGCTGACCCTTACAACTTAACTCCAAGACCTCGGTGAAGTTAGCTTTATATGCATTTTTCCGGCTGTAAGATCTTTCAACGTAATATATTTCAATGTTTGTGTGTTCACTTCAAGCTTCAATTACATATATCATATTAAAGTTACATGGTGTACATTTTCCCCCATAGTTTAATGCTTAAAGCATGCTTTACAGGACATGCCTGTATTATTTAGGCTTCTTGCCATCACACTCCAGCAAATAGTAAGTGGGCAAGTGTAGTGGGATCGTAAAACCTTTGCAAGGGAACACAAAAGTATTGCGATGGATTGCAAAAGTATTACGAGGGAACGCAAAACTATTGAGAGGGAACACAATGCTATTTCATAAAATATTTTCCCACCCCAACCTCTTAGGGGCTCCGTAATAACAGACCTGTCTGGGATCGAGTCCTTAATGTGTCCCAGCACCAGTCTCTCAAAGCACTCCATTGCCATGGAGGTTAGTGTTACAGGGTGGTAGTCTTGGGTACTGGAACAATGGTGGTGTTTTTGAAGCAGATGGGGACAATTGAGCTCTACAAAGAAGTGTTAAATATGTCTGTGAAGACAGCAGACAATTGCTCACTGCATGTTTCTTAAAACACAACCTGAGATTCCGTTAAAGCTCCTTTTCACATCCACAGCAGACACGCTGAAACTGACATCATGCAGTGTTGTGAGGCTCACACTGGTGGATCTGGGTTTGTCAGATCAAATCTTGTGACGGATCTCTAGCACCACGAGTGGGGCAGGAGATGTGCTGGTGGTATGTAGGGTAAACAGTTCTCAAATTGCCTTGTTAAAGTCACCAGAAACAATAAACAGTCCGTTTAGATGTGCATTTTCATAGCTGGTGATGACCCGGTAGAATTCGTCCACAGCACGCTGTGTTACTCTGCGGTGGGATATAAACTGTCATCATAAACACAGCACTGCACTCTCTGGGGAAATAGAATGGCCGGCACTTAATCAGTAGAAACTTGAGGTCCGGGGTGCAGTTCTGTGAAAGTACTTCCATGTCTGTGCACCATGATTTGTTTATGAGAAAGCATACACCACCTTCTCTTTTCTTCCTGGATGATTCTGTCCGATTGGTGAGGTAGATTTTAGATCCCTCCAGCTAAACTGCGTGGTCCGGCGTGCTTATGGTCATTTCCGTGAAGTAGAATACACAAAAATTCTCTTTGGAATTTAAGTCTTCCTCAGAGATGGTCCACTTTGTTTTCCAGAGACTGAACATTGGCCAGGAAGATGGAGGGCATCGGAGGTTGTAGCCTGGGGCATTTCTTTCTGACTTGCTGGCCAGCCCCGTCTCTGAGCGCGCGTTCTGTTGGTGCTACAAGCTGTGTTGTGATGGCCATGATGGTCGCGGGTGAGCAATGCTATTAACTCCGGGTCTAAAATACTAACTATTGCATCTTGTTGCACTGTTTCCCGTATTTTTAGAAGTGTCTGTCATAGGTAATTAATTAACACCACAGGAACATTTAAGAAAAGCCTTCACAGTGGGACATCGCTAATAAAAGACAGCACTTAGCATATTAACAAGCTTTATCAGGTTTTTACATGCTTTTTACGTAGTTAGCTTGCTGGTTTTAGTCAAAAACTCCATGATGCTACTTTAATGTTATTATGCTGTTTAGCTAGATATATAGTAATTGCATAAAGAACAGTGTACAATGCACTGATGCCTGAAATGTTAGCTGTTGCCTTATATACCAAGCTAACATTACCTATTTAGATATCTAGTCATTTATTGCCTGAAAAAACACTAGTATGTCCTGCTTTCACTGCTTTTTAACTAATTTTTCTTTCATTTCTGACCTCCACTGACTAAAATAAAAAACCTGCCAGACTACAGTCACTGCATATAAAGACATGCTAGGTACAGCCAAGTGTATTATTGGGGAGGGGACACACACTTCTGTTTTCCTCAACAAAGCGAAGTAAACTGAAAATAAATAGGTAATAAAAGAGCAAATCCGTTGAGAGGGATCATAAAAAAGACACATTTAACATGATTGGTATTTTTGGTATTTTCTCAGTATTGGGGGGACCCACCCCCCTCACAAAATACAGTAGAATGTGTGGTTGCGCCCAGGATACCAATTGAATCTTATTATTCTGTTTACTGTATTTAATCTTTGATGAGTCCTCTATCCACTTAGCAAGAACATTTTTGCATGAAAATACATGCATATACTTAAGACAGATATCTCCAAAACTGAATCAATAGTGTTAGGTGGCAGTAGAGGACGGCAAGGGAGGATGTAGAACTTATTGTGCAAGCAGCGTATATCTGAGTTGGGATCCTATGAATCAAGCCTCCAAAGATCATTGTAGAGATCAGCGGTTCTCAAGCTGTGGGACATAAGATGATTTTCTATATATTCTAAAATAAAGTTTATATTTTGTTGTCATTGCCAGTTTTTTTTGTCACTTAACTTGTTCCCAAGTCCTGCATGGTTGTGCTTGCATTTGATCTGTAATTATGACAATAACATAATAATGAAACATTGGAAACGTAGTACTACATTCAAGTGATAAATACAAAAAAACTACTTACACATTTAACTTGTCAGACATTTTTTGCCAGCCGTCTTTTCTGGTTTGGGCCGCTTTTGATGTGTTTCCTTTAGTACATATTAAATCTTTGAATTCATCATACCCCTCTAATAAAAGGTCCTGCTCGTATTGCGTAACAAATTGCGCCCTGGTTTTTAACATTTTGTGGAAGCCAATGAGAGACTTGCTGATCAAGGTTTCTAGACTTGATACATATGGGATTTTCAAGCAGTGCGGGCGAGTGCAATCATCTTGGATGAATGAATCCAGCTTGACTTATCTACTACACAGTTGCATTTGAAAAACCGACTTATCCCCAATGAGTTTCACCGGCATTAACTCATCCAAGATGAGGCATCTGATCTCGGATGATTTAAGTGACATAGAAAATACCCCCCTTGTATGATAACCAATAGTTGATCAATAAAAGGCTAAGTGAAATGGTTGAATTTAATCGTTATTTAAGTGTTATTTAAGTTTCATAAAGATTATTTTATTTGATTGTGCAAACTGCAACTAGCTTGGTTAGTTAACAGCAAAGCACAAAGAGCAACGTGGTGCGTAACATTTGCATCAGTTTTAAATCTCATTGGAAAATGCCATTTTGCTTTATATATTAGAATTATAACAGCAATAGTTTACAATAACTGCATACAGCACAGCTACAGAATCACCTTGTAAGGCGATGTGACATCACATCTCTGACCCCGATATACCCATACCCCCAATGTTAATATGAAACCTACACCAATGTATATCTTAACATGTCACTGTGCCTTCTATGGTAAAGTTAATTAGGAACAAATTATTTTGGGGCAAATAAGTATAACTAAGCCAGTAACTGGTTAAATATTCCTTGTTATAATTTTGTTGTATTTGCCCAAATTTTATGGAGCCAACATGGAAAAGTTGAATTTATGACTATTGTAAACTGTTGCACATAAAAGCAAGCTCTCTTTCATGTCTGTGAAAGGGGAGGAATTGCCAACTCATACTTATGTGTACTAGAAAGGTATGAAAACTTTTGACAAATTTAAGTAAAAAGTGTTTTTTAAGATTTTTTAAAAGATTTTATTTTGTTATTTAAGTCACATTCACCTGAGAGGGAACACAATGCTACTTCATAAAATATTTTCCCACCCCAACCTCTTAGGGGCTCCGTAATAACAGACCTGTCTGGGATCGAGTCCTTAATGTGTCCCAGCACCAGTCTCTCAAAGCACTCCATTGCCATGGAGGTTAGTGTTACAGGGTGGTAGTCTTGGGTACTGGAACAATGGTGGTGTTTTTGAAGCAGATGGGGACAATTGAGCTCTACAAAGATATATTCGCCTTGCATTAGCTGTGACAGCATGGTGCATGTTTACACTAGCTGAATACATATATTTAGACAGTAAAAATACATTTAGACAATGATAATAACAGTAATTATTATTATTTAATAAAATACGTTTAAAAATAAAGATTTCTTATTCATTATTTTAATAATAATAATAAACCATGAATACGTTTAATTATAATAATATTGTTGTGCCGACCGGGGACGGAACGGAGACAAAGGCGCAGACGTCAGGATTTCGGGGAATACGGGTTTACCGTAATTATAGATAAGGCAGGCAAAACGCAGACGGGACAGTACAATGACCGGACTGGGGAAACAAACTGAAACGTGGACTAAATACAGAGGACTAATGACAACAACCAGAAACACCTGATCACACAGGGATTCCACACGGGGTTAACGAGGGGGTGTGGCTGTTTTGTACAAATGACTGTTTTGATAAATGTGCTTAGATGTGTTTGGTACAGTATATGCTCTTCTTGTTTTATCCGGTTCATTTTGTGTTT
>JABJVO010000094.1:694346-705352 GCA_026770805.1 Boulengeromyrus knoepffleri
GAAGAAAAGAAAAAAAAAAGAAAAAAAAAAAAAAAAAAAAAAACGAAAAAAAGAAAAAAAAAGAGAAGAGGAAGAGAAGGGGTGGGGGGGGGGGGGCCGGGGGGGGGTGACAGAAGGCATACATATTTGTATGCATATTCAGCATGACACAATGTGATTTATCTCCGAATATAAACACAAACACAGCTGGAATTAAAGCCCCAGTTCAGCGATGGCTGTCTCTGGTGTTCGAGGCCAGGCTAGAAAAACAATGGCGTCTCACCCACACTCCGGGGATGCAAAGCCTCGATATCCCTTCCAAAGTGTTTATTGAACAGTTTACAAGTTATGAATGAACATGTTTTATTTGGACACGTATCATTGACAGGGGCCCATCAATAGTAATGTGACTATTGTCATGGACCTGTCAATATTAATGTAATTATGATTTAAAAGATCACACAGACGTTAGCTGGGGCAAAGAACATCTCCTACAGAGCGGCCGTCAATAGCAGGATTACTATCGACAGGTCCCTTCAGACTTCAGCGTAGCTTCCAGATATATAACAACTAGACTCCTCCGTCAATGGCCAGTGCCTATAAAAATTAAGGGCTGAAATTTACAAGGCTTCAGCCACAGAAAAGAAAATCCATGTTCTTAAGCAGTCATCGAAACTTGTAATCGATGACTATGTTTGCTGCCAGTGTGTACAAAGAGCCGCCTTTCGTGGCACATCTGGATGTGCAAGTCCTGGATGCTGCATGCGCACGACGACTTAGAAATCCACTCACATCTATCAGCACGAGAGAAGCGTCGTATTGGCAGACTGTGACATGTCAGGTTCATTCATTTTAGAATATCTTCTATATGCACACACTTTTGGAAAATAGACACTTCCCGTCTGTCTCACCTATCTGTATCACTGCATGGGGAAGGAATAAAAAGACCGATGACACATGGAAGGTTCCGGTTGACTGAGAGCATGACAAACCAACCATCTCTCACTTGAGGTAGTGTAGTTTCCTCGAGCATAAAGATGGCTGTGTAACACAGGTGATGGAAAAAGACGCAGTATGACAGAGGCACAGTTTATTTAGACATTCATATATAAAAGGGGCTTAGCGTGTGTGTGGTTGTGGGTTCAGTTCCCTCTATGCATGTTCTCCCACGTTTGCATGGTTGGTCACACGCAGTCCAGAAACATGCAGTTTGGGGATCTGATATCTCTACTTAGTGTACAACTCTATGCCCTACCTATGGCCAAGGTGTCCCCTGCCTCCCATGCATCTTCTGAACCTGCTTGTCCTATTCAGAGTTGCAGGGGGTCTGGAGCCTACCCCGGAGCCTATGGGCACAAGGCTGGAACAACCCAAGATGAGGCACCAACCCGTCACAGGGAGTTTGGTAATTATAACTGATATACTTTATGCATCAGTTTCCTCGATTCACTGACTGCACCAAGATGAGTCAGGGGGCCCGGAAGATTACAGTTTCCATACCTATAGGAGTCCAAAAAGCAGAGAGAGAGAGAGAATAGGCTGGCAGGGAGTCAAAACAGGCAGCACTCATGCCTTCCACGTCTCGCCAAGCGTGAAGGCAGCATGGATGACCGGGTCCATCGCCAGACCGTGAGCCGTTCAAAGTCTCACTCCATATGGGTCAAAAAAGGCAGGGAAATATGAAAGGTAGAGGAGTGAATGTGGAAAAGTGACACGATTCCAGACCCCCTCACAGTCCTCCCACCTGGCAAGGTGATGTGGACAAGGCGCCTCGGTTTCATTATCGACTGCTTCTATTAATAAGGAAATGATGCTTCATTTGCACACAGGTACATTGCAATGCTTATTTGTACACATCCCACCATGTTCTCCGTTGAGACACACACACACACACACACACACACACACAAACACACACAAACACACACAAACACAGTTAAGAGTGAAGCTTAGGCTTGAGCACAGGCTCAGGCCATTTTTTGGCACCCCTGAAGCATTTTGGGAGGGGGGTTATGGGTCTTGCTCAAATGCCCAACAGACATGTAGCTATTCTGCTGTGGACGGGATTCAAACTGGTGACCACCTGGTTCCGAAGCCTGTGATACCGAGACCACATAATTACTACAAGCTTGTTTAACAGAGGTATAATTTAACTCTAAATGGGAACTGATCAACCTGGTGAAACAGCTGCCATTTCAGTGTCCGACCATCGGAGATATCTGTTCTTAATATGAACACGAACAGGAGAGTTCGACATACTTTGGGGATATTTGTGGGGCTGTCCGATACTGATACTGCGGACTCAGCTATTCCACACTGACGTCACAGCTCCAGGTCATCGGTCTTCTGTACAGGCTGGGAAGTGAGAGGACTGAACAAGGAGAAGGATGTATGTGTTCCAAATGAAACGGAGCAAAATTTTCAGCAAAGTGCAGCAAAAGCTGACTGAGACACACAGCCTTCTGTTTTTTGACATCCATTGGGTCGAAACCGTCCTGGCTAATTGTTATAGGTTCAAGTCATAAAAAATGAATGCGATTAAAGGCACCGGTGTCCGAAGACTCCGCTGTCGCGCGCTAATGCTTCATAAGGGGCGACCCCATATCCCTAATCGCAGAAGAAATTCTGAAAGCCTAGGGTGGGTACAAGAAATTAATGTCTGAAAAACGCGCTTTAAAACAAAGCTGACACAAAGATACGTGCCCCGCCTAATCTGGTTTGCACTGAAGATAAATTATTTAAAGGAATTAATTGATTTTGTGAGTTTGGAAGGTGGAAGATGCAAGGCCCGTGTAACTAATAAGAACAGAGGGTCTCGGGGAAAACAGCTTAGAGATTCATGAAACATTTAACGGCTGAGGCGGCATGCTACAACACCAGAAAGGAGGGAAAAGAAAGTTAATGAGAGGAGAGTAAAGTCTGAACACGCTAAACCGAGTGCAAAACTTTTACGGCATACCAATATAAACGTGTCAGCATATTTAACTAATTCAAACACTTCTCCGTTAAAATGGGCCAATGCGTACAGGGGAAAAACTGCTGAATGAACCAAACAACATTTATTCCGCTAAGTTAATCTTCAAGGACAGAGATACAATTTGTATATTTTAGTTGGCAGTAATGCAGTGCTAAATGCCGCTATAATTAAAATGGCCAGGCAAATAAAATACTGACTTGGGTTATAAGAAGACTGTTTGCCAAACACCTTATCCTCCCACGAGAAACTGTCTGCTTCCAATCAATATGCAGAACACAGAACCTATGAAAAGATGGCAAATGTTAAGATCAATGCACTGAATGATAATACAATGGGAATACAGCTAAATGTTCTGTTTGCAAACCTTGGTCTTCATCAGTCCTATTTAATTCCTAGAGTCTGGCTTAATGTAGCTAATTTACGGTGGTAATTATTACCCGTGCTATAAAACATTATTATTCAGTGTATTATTTAATTACAAATTTTCAGCATTTAAAAAAAATAAATGCAAAAAAAAAAAAAAAAACCTCACCAAAACAGCTCTCTCTGAATTTTGCGTAATAACGCAGATTTTCTCTCATAGCTACAGCTGTCAAATAGCAGGTCAGGCAAATTCACACTTCAATCTGAAAGATTTGCTAACCAGTGACCCTTGGGGCAGTGTTATTTTCGAACAAAGTAATTATCCAAAATTGCATCTCTAAAAATGACCAACTGTATAATGGACAATTGTTCAGATAAATGCTGTGTAAATTGATTTAAAAAAAAAAAAAAAGAATTTATGCTACATTTGTTACGAGTACAAATTACAGAGGGAATCGTTTTGCCAAGTTTCGCCCAAACCTTTACAGTGCTGTAGCTCATATGACCCAGACAGCATTACATCTCTCTTGTTGGAATCTGGAGTTCACAGACATTTGTTGCACATGCAACAAATCAAGCACATCCCTGAGACATTTTTGGAAAAGAAGCAAGAACCTGTCATTGCCTGTACTTTCAAGGCAAACATTACAGCACATCTGCAGAATAAATAGATGGAATTCCTTGCCAACGTAACGTTCAAATAATTCATCTTAAATGCCCCTTTTGTTCCAATGTATAGACAACCCATTGGCCCTCTTAAGATCACGCTTCCCTCTGTACAGACCAATTACTTTAAAACTCGGGTCACAAAACTTTAAAAAGTAAAACATTTTGTGCTATATATTCTATTTTTTATGCTCGATTTGATTCTAAAGTCTGTACAATTCTATTTAATAGCTATAAATTCTTATGTCTGGGATTTCTCCTGTGTTTCATATTAAAAACATTTGTTTGTTTCTCAACAAGGTAACAACAAAAAACATCTGAAGTGAACAGAAAGCTTTGAATGAAAGTGAATGAGGGAACAACTATGCAGATTGTTTGTGGTAAACTAATATCTGTAATCAATAATGTCAACCAAGTCCTAGTGTTTTTCCAGCACGAACAGGGGTATTGAGATGACCTTTGATCCCTATACTATTGTTTGTGTTCAGAAGCAACACAAGAAGTAGCTTAAACTGTATTTCTTCAATGGCGAGTTACATAATACTATATAAAATAAACATTTTCTATGAAATAGGATTTCAGTATAAAAACTTCAGCAATAAAAAAAATACATAACACCATTTGCAAAGTACAGTGAACATTATTACATATCAAATTGCTGCAGTATAAGAAGTCCGTGACTGCGCAGTTTAAGGCTTTGTGTACAAGATCAGAAGGTCAATGGTTCAAATCCCATGGCCAATAGAATACCCGTATCACTATTGAACTCTTCAGCAAGGACCTTAACCCCAGTTGCTCCACAGACTGTCTAATCTTTACTTGTTTGTCGCTTTGCTCTACAAGTGGATGTGCAAATATTTTTGAATATTTCCAGTAACAGTATTTTAAAACACATTTTAATCTTTTAATGCATGGACTTTTATGCAGATCACCTCCTAGCAAACACTGTATGAATGGCTTTAATCAGCAATGAGACACATGATGACTTTGAAGAAGGTATAACAATTTCACAATGTTTCCCTTCATTAAAACTAAACAATTAAAATACTAAAATAGCAATAGAAACCTAATAGTGAATTTAAAGGGAACAGACAAGTACCCAAAAGTAGAACTGGGCATCTGTATAGCCCAAAATAATGATGCATGTGTATTACTCAGAAGCATTTCAGGCCAAAGCAGGAGAGTTCAGAGCGGGCTGTGATCATCCCGTTTCAATCTACAGTACTAAATCCTTAAATTCAGGTTGTTTTGCACAGATTGGCCGTAACACCGGAAAAATGAAACCGCTCGCATGTCGAGATGCATTAAAACATATGAGCAGGGAGGCAAAGCGATATGCTGCAACAAATCGTTCATAACTGTTCCCAGTAAACAGGTTCGCATGTGTGAGTTGAGAGCCCGCAAGGAGTCCTGCTTACAAATAAAAGAGCTTATCCTGACATAACCTGGGCTCACTCACTCCATCGGAATGACATTCATCCCAATACGCAGGATAACTGCGAGAGGTGCATTTAGGGACGAATTGCACTGATCCAAAAAATGAAATGCCTCACGCAGCTGGGTATTAATTGGCTTTTTTGTTATTTTTATTTATTTAATGATATATTAAGTACCAAAACAATACCCAAGTTAAACGAAAGACTTTAGCGCCGATCACTTTATAACCAAGATATTTATAAAGGACATTTTGACATCTTCGGCGGTAAAATCATTATTTGTTGATGTACTAGCAAACTTCGTTGCCGAAACAAATTATTATACCTTAAGACATAAAGCAAAATGCAAGTTACAAGGTAATAAGAAACGAATGTCACAAAATTCACCCTTGTTTACGGTTCATGGAAAAACAGATCCTGCTAAACATGTTCTTATTACCGAAATATTGATGAACTGATTTACGAACTGCAGAAGTTTGGAAGTTAGATCTCTGATATGACATGACAGTACAGTACAAGACCTGTAATAATTCTGCCCATAATAACTAGTCGAACTTGCCTTGCAACGCAAAACAGTCCATATCCTTTCGGTTCACCATCTTAGTTTATTTCCGTGAGCTTTCATAATATAATATTTACAGAAATGTATAAAAAACAATAAATATTTACCCATGATAAATACCCCACGAGCAAGTTCAAATCCTTTCGGTGCGGAAACAAACCTAATTTCCGGGTCGTGCCAGCAGTCACGAGGCGTGTGAAAGTAGGCCAATAAAATCATTTGTAACTAGAACCCGTGACCAGTTGGGACCAATCGCCTTTTGCCGGCCAGGTTATTCTGTTCAGGGAGGCAAAAACGAAAATCTCAGCGCCAAAATCTCTCAGATTGTTTATTAAAATCACCATAGCACTCGTTTGGTACGGGCGTTTAAACCAATCGCCACAGAAAGTCAGGGTTTTAGTGGCGTGAGAACCAATCGGATTTGGCGGTGGGCGGGCCGCAGAGAGAAGCAAACTAGATTGAACAACTGTAAACTGCCTGTTTGAATTAGGTAGGTAGTGCAGTTAAAATTATGTCTGACACTTAATGAGCAATACAATAAATACATTTTTGTTACAGTTTGAAAACTAAATGTATAATGAATAAGAACAAGTTTACATGAAAATCAGAAAAGAAAATACAGTTATTAGTTGTTACAGTGCACAAGTTGTTTATTAATATTATAGGATAAATATCAACTGCTCAATATATTATTTAACAGAATGAAGCCTTTTGACTAATTACATAACCACGTTAATTAATCGTATTCGGGAATCGTTTAAAATGTTCTTTTGAAATATAGAATGAGACTAAAACTAACAATGATATGGAATCAAAGGGCAACATGGATAAAAGTCATGTATTAACTTTTGAGATGAGATCGGCAGAGGTGAGCGGTGCTGAAGCGTGCACGGTCGTCCACAGACCCGCAACTACAAACGTGCAAGTCCTGCCGCACCGATTCAAAACTCTATACGAGGAACAGCTGGAGCGCTTGGAGTCGCTGGAGCGGAGAGCCGGCGATCGCGAAGAGGTGCTGCGGGTAAGGGAGTCTCCTTCGTTGTCCGTCCCGTCTCCGCACGCCTTGCAAGAAGCTGCACCAGCGGCTTTCAAAAGTATTACTCTCCGATCCGACCAGAGAAGTGTTCCGATGTGCAGAGGAAATCAAAACTGCGCCCATGTCCGAAGCTTTTGCTGTGTCCTTATTAGTGGGGGAATCTATGTATTTTTTCTGTGACCCCAGAATCAAAGTGCGATTAAAGGTGACATTCAGCAGACTGATGACGCACTTTAAGTATATTTACCCCCTCACAAAATTAATAAAAAATGTTCCAGATGTTACGAAAGAAGTTATTTTATGTGCCCCAGTTACAATTCTGTAGAAATTGCAGGAGAAGGAGGCCGGCATATCATAACCGTATCCGTGGAGTCAACACTGGGGCGGGGGGGGAGGTTACAAAGGCCGTAATTATAATATATATTGGGGGGGGCATTGTGAGCTCCCAACATATATTACAGTTACAGCTTTGCAGCATGTAGATTTATACATACTACAAAACTCTTCAGATTACACTGGAAAACAGCACGATTCATTTACTTTTATTGACAGAAATTCGCCTGTAGACATGGGTAATCTTTTTTTTTTGGAGAGGGTATGGGTTTACAACAATATGGTAGGTGCAGTGCTTACATTTAGTCACAAATATTCATTACGACTACACAAATGCCATGAGTAGCTCCAACTACGTGCCCTAACAGTACATCACAAGGTAGATCCATAGAAGCAGCTTACTTTTATCAGATGGCAAATTGCATTAGGCTCCCATCCTGCGGCGTGGATCAAAGTATCTTCCTCTAGATTCACGTTTAAAAGGCTCCAAATCATTTAAATTGTCATGTGAAATTATTCAGTTACATGCTGAAATCCCAGCCTATACATCAAAACCACTGTAATGAAGTTTACGAAGTAATGCTTGGGTGATTCACCCATATGAGAGGCGGTTGATATTTACAATTCTACCTGATGTGCAACCATGTGTACAAGGTGATTTTGTAGCAATTAAATTAAGGGACATCCAGTGGTCTACGATAATTTCCCTTACAATTCAAACCTCCAAGAACACATCTGACAATACTGAATATTGAATGGTTATCTATCTATCTATCTATCTATCTATCTATCTATCTATACTAGTCTGGCTGTCATTTTCAAATAATAAAATACAATAGATCTTTATTGTCATTGTTTTGGAAAACAATGACAGACTGGGAATAATAATGGTATATGGCCCATTCAAAGTGTTCAGGGAAATGCAGAGATATCAGGTACACAAAATGTCATATCGGCGCACAGCCATAAGTCAAGTAAATGACTGATTTTTCAGGACTAGGGTGGTGAAAGCCTAACACTGTTTTTTTTCCACGCGTGCCTCATCCTTGGTGTAGTGAAGTGGGCTATTTACCATGCAGCCTGCAAGGATGCCAACCAAACAGAGTAGGGAGTTGGTGCAAGGGATGTCGCCCCTCCTGAGCCATGTCTTGTAGCAGAGTGCCATAGCGCGAACATATCTCCAGTGTTGCATTGGCGGAAATAGGTGAGAGAACTCACCCACCGTGTATTGCTTAAGACACTTATTTACTAACCGAGCACAATTATCCCTTTAAGGCTAATAATAGGGCAGGAGCAAGTATGTAGTGTAGTGGTTATGAACTCGTAACCTCAAGGTTGCTGGTTCAAGTGCAACAAGACCCTGGTCTAGTACCCTTGAGCACGGTACTTAACAGGAATTGCTCAGGTGAAACACCTGACTGTAAAAATGGATAAAACAAACAATAAAAATGTTCTGTCAGCTAAGCAGCTAAACGTAAATACGATTTGTCTGCAAGATTACGTATGTCGACATTAGTGTCCAAGGGCGTAACTTTGGTTGGAACATTGAGGGGATTGAGGTCTCCACTCATTATGGGGGAAACATGATTATTGGGGGGGTTGTATTAGCTGGTTTTGATTTATCGGGGGGCTACAACCCCCCCATCCCCCTTGTAATGTATGCCCATGTTAGTGTCTCACACTTGATTATTCTTTTTTTCAGAAGAAAGTGCAGATTCTGCGATCCTACATGAATGATCTTTGTGACCAAAACCTGATTTTGGTTCGGACAGTGGAAGACCTTGAGGCAGAAGCCAATGACAAGCTGGCCGTTCAGCAGGCGAAAATTGGCACTTCTGATCAGGCGATTACGGTAAGCCTTTTTAAATTCCTGTTCCATCTTTTACATTTCGGTTGGTTTATGTCATTCTCTTTGCTCTTAGGAGTAGTAACGGGAGGAAACAGTCATCACACTACTGTTTTGTTTATGGAAGTCTGGAATGGAAGTAATATAAAGCATATTTAAAGTCTTTGCTCTAGATTAAACACACATGATGGGAGATAACCATGCTGGTCTAAAGACAAGGGAAGCATTATCAATCAGTGCCATGCAAAGATATTTTCAGTAGATTTAAAGAAATATAATCTAATTTTAAGGCATTTAGACTGCAGGAAGGCAAATATGCGTGCTCATAATAAACTGTATATTTTCTGGTGGGGGAAAATATTGAAGAGAAAATTACTATCAAAAAGATGTGAGATTTTTAAGCATAAGTCTTTACATATGGTCAGATATTTACTTACGTCATCTTTCAATATACCACTCATATACAGATATGTTTATTTTTTAGGATTTTAGAATTTTCAAAGCAATTTTACGATGAATGTATTTAAGGTGCTTGCCTGTGTCTTCAGTTGTAGATGTTTCTGTTTAAATATTTGTGACATGATGATATTGGATAGGTGATATTTTTCTGAGAGCAATATCGCTGCCATACCAGTAACAAAAACTATATGTTTTTGATGTGCCATATTATCTTGAGGCACTGTCCCAACCTGTATCCTGCAAATGCAACCTCTAACGTAGAAGATTTGTTTCTTTGTGCTGATAGCTGTTTAATAATTTATTACTCACATTAAATTATTTACCCCTGAGTGGTAAATGTTCAGTGTGTAAATAAAATGGTTTTCTAAATGCATAAAATATTAGTGCATATCGAAAATTTCTGCTTATAGTCAGCATTTGGTCATTGCTAAATCGTCAAAAAAATCCTTGTATTTCCATTAACAATATAGAAATGAATGACAGCCTACATAGGGCTCAACGAAAACTAAGTTTTAGAGCTTAAGATAAATGAGGCCGTTATTATATTACCGCAGAGTTTATTGGTTAGTGCACTCTATTTTGAGTTATTCATCAGTGAAGCAGTTTGTTTACATCTCTCTTTGGTAGCTATAGTCGCAAGAATTAGATTGGAGTCGGCAACAGTGGTTGACTGCTTCTGAAGCATATCACATTGTCCCCTGGCTGGTAAACATTATTATAATGACTATAATTGTAAATGAATCCGATTCAGTGGATTAAAAGCTACTTTGGTGCTTCTTGAAACTACAAAGAACACACTGCAGTTGGTAATATGAGACACTAATAGAATGTCGTAATTTTTTTATTTAACCATCAGTATTTTCAAATGCGTTATTTTGAAAGGCAACACCTAGTGTTGGTTTACTGTGGTTTGCATTTACGCACATGCTGTAAGGGAGAATCCTCTTACCTCTTCCGTGCATTGCTGGTTTCCTGGTTTACACAGACCCAGTGTAATATAACTTCTTGAGCGGTTCTCTATGGCCTGTCCTGCACAATCCAGTTTGCTCTGATTTACGGTTTTAAGCATAACAAAAAAGCTTGCAAGAATTGTACTTTCCTGGGTTTCATCTGAATGTGGGGCCAGTAGTGCTATTGTAGTAAGCTGCTGTAGTGAACAGGTTGTTTTGCTCGAACGCACTTTAAAGAACACACCTGGAACGCACTTTAAAGAACACACCTGGAACGCACTTTAAAGAACACACCTGGAACGCACTTTAAAGAACACACCTAGAACAAACAAAGAACCGGGATGCAGACTTAAACCTTAAACACCGTATACAGTCCTTATGCATCTGGGCCTCCAGATG
>JABJVO010000094.1:705452-726733 GCA_026770805.1 Boulengeromyrus knoepffleri
GAACAAACAAAGAACCGGGATGCAGACTTAAACCTTAAACACCGTATACAGTCCTTATGCATCTGGGCCTCCAGATGTGTTTTCTAGAGGACAATTTTGACATAGTTGATGGTGTTGAGAACTTGGATATGAAGAGCAATATTGTCTTATGTGGAGATCTAGTGGAGTCAACTCTCTTAAAGAAGCAAAAAAATTGTAATTATTTTTAACCATAAAACAAAGAACAGACCTTTATTCTGTGCCTGGATGGAAACTGAAAATCAAAACGTTGTCGTCTTCTGGGAAGGTTCTGATGTTATACCCTCAACCTTAATTGTTTCAGTAAAAAAATCCTGTTGTTCAAACATCTATAATGTGGAATTATGAGCTGTGTCTTAAAGGATAAAATACTAAACAACTGATATTCATTTTAGAACAGAATTGTCTTTGAATATTCAGGTTTACTTGGTTTCAAATGAACTCGTGTTTGTAGATTGAGGAGCAGAATCTTTTATTTATCTAGCCATCTAGCCTAATTGCTTAAGGACCCAGTGGTGGGATCACATTTTTGACCATGGGATTTGACCCAGTAACCTTCTGAGTCTCAACCTGCATAGCTACCCAACCCCCCAAAATTTTTTTGGTCAGTGCATAATATATGTTATTTTATAGTTTTGATGTCTTTACAATTATTCTAAAATGTAGAGAATTCTACAAATAAACCTTTGGATGGGTAGGTGTGTCCAAAGTTTTGACTGGTACTGTATAACCATAATTTCTGCAAGTGATTTGCAGTTGACATGAAAGGTCAGAAGATACCCTTATCCAGGATGACCACAGAGGCGATTATCAAGGTCTCTTAAACCATACGCTATCCTTGATGGCAGCTGAGAAACGCAGGACGCTGTTGCTAAGGATCAGTCTATGTGGCTCGGATAGGTCGTGATATAGGGGTGTGGCCTGGCCATAACATTTCAAAGTAAACAAATAAATGTGACCTTGAGTAATTATCATCCATGGACAGGCTGTGGAAAGCTGCCCCCAGCATGTGGGAGCATGATGTGGTGTTGAGGACCATGGGTGATGTGGCCGTTGTGGTGTTGAGTAAGGTTTACTTTGGAAGCTGAGCTGCTGTGATTGAACAAAAAAAGCTTTGCTTGAGCCTTTAAGCTAGAACTGTGGGAAATGACAAGCCTGTCTGTGACCATGTTCTATTGGGTCGTGGTGACTTGGGGGACCGGGACATGAACCGTGTGTGAGGGACAGAGATAATTACTTCATTCTGAGTGATAATTGATCTGCTTCATTACCGTATTAACTCCCTAATCATATGTCACTATTGGGAGCCCTGTAATAAATGCGTTGTTTGATTTTTGAAATAATGAACTAATTAGAGTAATTAAAATCAATACAGGTGTCAATACAAGGTTAGGATTCCGAATGTGGTCTCTATCTGCGTTTGGCAAGAAGTCACCAGCTCAGTGGAAAAAAGGGGATCTAACGCTGATTTATGAACGGCCGACGGTCGTTAGTTAGAATAAATTGCTTGTAGTAGCAGAGACAGCATTATTCAAGTACAAGATACTAAGTGCATTGTAAGGTCAGCAATAAGGGCAAACTTACATATGTAGTTGTGTGCCCCAGTAAACCCATGTTAATATATCAGGCCTGGACAGCAGATGGTGGCATACTGTATCTGGGATCAGTGTGCTGGGTTCAGTGTGCTGGGATCAGACTGCTGGGATCAGTGTGCTGGGATCAGAGTGGTGCCCTCGCAAAGCGGACACAGCTATGAACGAGGGTGCAGTCTCCCACCATGCACTAGCTTTTGTTCTGAGCAACTTAATTCATGATGCATAGCTGCTTAAGAGTAATGATCTAGATGTTCGTCATAATAAAAGTTACTGATTCCATAGCAATAATGCTATATAAACTTTGAAATGCACTAACTTTGGTACATTTCTGCACCTCACCCAGTATTGCAAATTTAAATAGGATTAATCAGTTACTTAATTATTTAGTAGCTTGTGATCTATTAAGTAATCTAATGGTTAAATATTTTATTTATTGCAATTACTTTTGGCACTATATTATTTGAAGTTTTTTTTTTCCTTCTCCAGTACTCCCAATATCTCAAAATAATTGCTAAATGTCAGGATAGGTCAAATTATGGTCAGAATTGAATTAACAGTCTAATTAATTGTAATTAATTAGGGGTTTGGTGAGGACTGCAGATCGCTGGTGCGGTGAGACTGCATTTTCAGTAGGCTGTATAAAAGTCACTTTATACACGTTTAATTGAATCAGCAGCGTGTTAATTATATTGCGAGTGATGGCTTTGACAATATCGATCCCAAATGATGAGAACCTTCTTTTTTTGTTTATCATTAGGAAGAGAGTGCATTAGCAGGATGGGGCGTGGGGGGCTTTTTAGTGTGTGTGGTATTTTATTCTTTCAGCACTGATACTGTGAGAGAATGAGGGGATTTGTGCATGATAAAACAACACAGACTGCCATCTCACCCCCACCTGGATAAACAGGGCTGGATTCCCAACTGGACGGGTGTTGGTGGTCTAGTGGTTAGGATGCTTGCCTCTGGACCAAGAGATCGCAGGTTCAAGTTCCTCCTCTGGCACTACAGTCACTGGGTTCCTGAGCAAGACTCTTAATCCCAGCTTGCTCTAGGGGGACTGTCCCTGAATTTAGAAAAATGGAAGCCGCTCTGGATAAGAGCATCTGCTAAATGCTCAAAAAACCCATGAAGGTGCTTTTCATATGCAGTCTCAATTAGACCTTTTTTATAACTTAGAAACTTTTAAAGGGAAAGGTTATTGGGAATATAAGGCATTCTGAAAAAGCCAGGGGTGTAGACCCCCACTAAGTGGATTTTGACTTGAAATGCTTGCGATGGCACTGTTTCAGCTAACTTTTTAGATGTCCTGGTGTTTTCTATTGTAGAAACGTTCAGTATTTACATGCGTTAAAATAACAACGAGGTGGTCGTGGTGAAGGTTCAGGTCCAGTGATTTTCCATGTGAGGTGCCTGATGTTTGGAGGTTTTTGATGCTCTGCTTGTTAGCATCTAGTTAATAATCCGCAGAAACAATCAGTGTGTTATACTTCTAAAATGAACTCGATCTGGAATTTCTTAGGACATATATAAGAAAATAAAGGTAACCTGACTGTATGCTTACGCAGCAGTGTTGGGGAAGTTACTCACAAAAGTAATCCATTAAAAACAGTGCTGGAAAGTTCAGGTCCAGAAAGTACAAATCCAGACCGAGGTTTTGTTTCAACCAACCAGTTCAATACTCTGTGACTCTTCATACTCAACTGGTTGGTTGAAACGAAACCGAAGTCTGGATTTATACTTTCCGGACCTGAACTTTCCACCTCTATCTGTAATGGATTTCGTTTGTGAGTAACTTTCCCAACACCGTTAAACAGTCTCCATCCATCTTATTTCACATTTTCACATTTGTATTCTCATTGAAAATACAAATTATGAATTTTTTCTAAATCCACTGCCTGGTTTCAGCCATATTCTGAATTTCACACCAAACATTTACAATCCTTTTCTTCACAACCTACCTGTCCAAAACCGTTACTTTAATTTAATTTAATGTCCCAAATGCCGCATCTTATTTCCTTGCCATGTTTGGCCACACTCCAGCTAGTCAGTCAGATAACTAAAGGGTTTGTAATCGGTTGATGCGTGAAATCCAGAGTGTATGTGGAGGTCTAGATCAAGGGTGAGACCTGGCTGGAGAGCGGAATTTAGAGGGGAATTCTGAAGCGGGGGTGTGTTTTCATGTCCTCCACATTATTCTTTGATATTTTATTCATAGTGATCCACAAAACAACAATTATGGAAAGTGATTTGGGTGGGTGGCCTATCGCTTCTTTGTGGGCCGAGTGATGAGGGCGGGGGGGCTATTGCTTTTTTGTGGGCCACTTGACCATTACCGTTATGGTTTTCGTTTCAATTTTTACCCCCCCCATCTTGAGCTCAGATGATGGAGTAGTGTTCGGGGCTGGCTTTAGACATTCCTCTAACAAATTAGTTTAGCATGGTCATAACCTTCAAAAAGCTCATTACCATAAATTGCGTGTGTTTCCATAAACCCTGAAAGCCGCATTGACCGGTCATAAATGGAACCTTATTCAGGACATTCTCAGACCTGCTAGTGAGTTACAACCCTGGTTTCCTATACTTAGTTAATCAACTAATGTTTTCTTATTTGTATTATTTATTGTTTTTTTTCTTTCGTTGGATTTATTTAAATGATTTAATGCAGTATTATAAGAACCACTGTCATATGCAAAGTTAATAAAAGTTATAATAATCGCCATAACTTTTTATATGGCCATAATTAAAAACTTGGGGTTAATTGTGATGAATACTGTCCAATTTGTGCTGCTACCTAAGTATTATTTTTGACAAAATGTTCACTCTTTGTTCATGAATAATGTTTAGTATTGCATAAATTCATTTGATCTTTTTAAAATTTTAATTTTCCTGTTTCTGTGTGCATATTTAATGCATAATAGAATTTTTTCAGGTCCAGAGTGAATCCTAGGTTGGTGAATTCTGTTGTAACCGGAAAAGAACTGGAAACCTTGAAAGAAGTGGAAAAGAACATACATTCAGATAAAAAAAATAAACAGTATTTGTGGATTACAATCTGATTACGCTGTAACATAATGTGTAGGCTGAGAATCAATTCCAAAATTGATGTGAACATTTCAGTAAATATTTCATACACCTGTGCTTTGTTAAAACTCTCGTTATGCTTTTCTGTCCTTAGTATGTTGGTTATGTTTTCCAAGAAGTGAAAGCAGAAACTAACAAATGCCTTTGATAAGTAGATTTTAAACGGCACAGTTTTTTTCGCCATAATTAGTGAGAACAGTGAACACAGCACAAACAGACTCCGATAAGCATAATTAGCTTATATTAAGGTTTAGATTATGTTTCAGAGGGGATGATGTATTGAATTAATTTTCAGTCGTTGTTTTTCCCTGTTGCTGTTTTTTAAAGATTCTCTTCTGTGCCACCTTCCCTAGCAGGAGACCACACTAGCATTTAGTCTCTTAATCAGCTGTGCAATGGTTCAGCCCAAAATCCTGTTATTTATTTATATGTTTGTTTGTTTTTCACTCTAATTTCCTTCAATGCATTTGCCTGCGGAAGCTGCCCCCAGCTCCTTCTAGCAGTAATAATAGTAACTCTCCGAGCAGCTTCCCTACAGCTGGGCTGTCCCTCTTAATTGGCTTTATGCACATTCAGCAGAATCTCACGCACACGCATCAGCTTGGCGTTTTTTCATTTTATTTACAATAGGCATAGAGGGCATGGTGCTTCAGTGCAGTAGGTGCTAGGTGGCGTTTAGGCCCTTGAACTTGGGTGCTGGGTTGCTTTTCTTTTCACATACCTAATGCAAACGGAAATCTAAAAACTGGATGCTAATGTTAAAGTAGCTAAATGAAGAAATTGTGGAATATCGAATGTCATCAGTTTCCTGTTGTATAACAATGCAAAAGAACAAAACAAACTCACACCAGTCCTGTTGAACTATTTTTTGAGATGCATTTAAAATATTAAATATTGCCTTGTATTTCTCACAGATGCATTTTATTAGAATTTGATTCTTTGATTATTTTCTCGGGGAAAAATGAGCGGGAGAATTGTCAGCGTGCGTCCTAAACGAAATGCCTGTGACATGATGTCAGTCCCTATTTTTAATTCTGAGAAAAGGAATGTCGAGCATCGGTGCAGGTGAAAGAACAACCTCAACGGGAAGCTCGCTTTTGGCAGGGAGGGGTGAGGCAGGGAACGTCCGGTTCCTTTTCGGGTCGAGCAGCATGTCCTGGGAGCGCTGGGCATTTCAGGCCAGAATGGCTGGGGGGGGGAGTTGTTAGGACTGTCTGCATATTTTCTAATTTCTGTAGTCTCCATGGATGGGGACAGAGGTCAGTGGCTCTCTGCACCACCAGCTCTTTCGCTCTCTTGACATTCAGCTGCAGTTCTTTTTACACAAATAACTCAAAGGAGGAATATACTTTTGGTCATACTGTAATAAAAAAAAAAAACGTATTATATAACTGAAAGTTACATTACATTCAAAATCTCAGTGTGAGTGCATAGTGTGTATAAGTGAAAATTATTATGTTCTTTGTATAACCAAAGACAATGACATACTGTGTTTAACTCAAAGTAGGGCTATATTTAAACATAAATGAAAATTGTCATATGATATTCATTTTAAAACTGAGCTTTGATAAGGTAACTTATATAAGTAGTAAAAATCTATGATGCCGAGTATGCAGTCCAGTTTATGCAACTCAGATTGTTAGATGTCCAGAGGAGCAATAAACTTAAATGTAACACAGCTGTGGAGAAAGAACTGCCTAGGAAATTATAAAATTAAAAAGTAATTATAAAGAAAGTTATCTGAGATAAATGAGGACTGACTAAACACACACAAACATACAACACAAGTTGGTGACTTTTTCAGAATGTGTTAAAGAAGAAATTAGGATCAAATGCACAGTGCATATTAAGGGCTTATTATCATTTCTTTTGTCAGCTATGGCTGAACCACCAACTATGCTGTATAATGAATACATTCATAGTACAAATGTCTCTGGTCTCGAGGTGACAGTAGTCCCATTTATGGGTGGATATAAAGAGCTTTGTCATATGTAATATGCACAGGACAAAATCGGTGTTCTGACATCTGCCTCTATTCATGATTTTATAATTTTTTTCTAAGAAAGGCTTCAGTGTGTTTTGGTTTAGTGGCCATGTGTTATCCAGATGTTCAAAGTAACTTGTGAAGATTAACTGAGTCTCCATTTCTATATTTAAATGTGAGGCAGCATATTTGGGTAAAAGTCAGCCAGAAGGTGATGATGGTTGCGAGGAGGAGCATGAGAATGTATTTGCATGATCAGAATCGCATTTGTGAAATGTTTGCTAAAGAATACCCTCCTGTATTAGAGATGCTGTGAAATGGATGTTCGAAAGACACAAGTTCAAACTGAGAGGTCACCATTTCAGCAGGGGAACGCTAGGACTCTGCTTAAGAGTGAGGATGGCCTTCAGGGAGACTCATTCCATGTCACTGGAAAAAATGAGGCAGCAGACTGCATAGCGTTTGAAGGTCTTTCACGGTTGTTTTTCAGCCGTCTGCTCCTAAACAGCTATTAAACTGTGAAGTATGATTTAATATATTTTCCAGTATTCTGCGTTAGGTCACTGCTACCAGAACTACACTGTTTCTGGCCCTTGGCTTTGTCTGTTTCATGTAGGTTTACAGCTCCAGAGAAAAAGGGTGAGGAAGCTCCAACTGGACACCAGTGCCTGCCTGTGTTTTTATGTTAATGACAGTGAATGAGTCCCAGCCTGAAAGAGGGCAACAGGAGCAGTTCAATTAGATAATCAGTTGAAATTAAAGAAATCTTGCTCTGAATTAAGACAGGAAGCTATTTCCTGAGTTCACAGTGGCTTCCTGCTCCTCTAAACATCCAAGTGGGACACAAAACATGATATCATGGGTGAACTACAGAGAACTTGTTCAGAATGCTGTCAATCCTTACTCCTTTGTACCAGACAAACACACAATAAATCTTTAATAACTGGTGAAATACAAATAGACATTGAATGTTTTTGTTTTCAGCAGCAATTCACCTGGCAACCAGCAAGAGCACATAGTGCGCTGGCAAATGTTTATCCCTGGCTCCCTGACATTCTTCCGACATGCTTCCAACACGATTCCAAACATGATTATCAATCTTACTCATGAGACGGGACAAGGACTGAATGACTTCAAGCAGGACAAAGAAGTGAAGTTCAGTAAACCCAGTACGTCCAGATACAGGAATGGTAGCTTCTCACACTCCAGCTCCTTGTTCAGGTTGGCCAGCCTCTGCTGATGTGCTTAGGCCCTTGCATCAGGGCCCGATGAGACACTCTGTTGTGGCCACACTACCTCCAGCTTCCTGTATTGCTAGACCACCTCAGGGAACAGGGTGCTTTTTTCTTGGAAAATCTCTAACCCACAGGAGCTCAGCAGGTAGATGGGTGGCCTTCATACCACATGCCATTTTAAGCCCTAAGTAGGCAGTCCCATATCTGCTGCAGCATACTTTTCTGTTCGCTGAACAGATGTCATATTAGCCTCTTGTTATGTGTCGAATATGTTGTGTAGCTCCTGCTCCGGTACTGCTTACACTTGTAGCTGGGAATTCATTGAAAGCTCAACCTAGCTGCATTTATGCCTGGTCAACTCCTTGACAGCCAAAAGATTAAAATGTACTATTTGCCTTGCTTGTATGTCGCTTTGGACAAAAGCGTCTCTTAAATTAAACAAATGTAAAAGTAAGTCCTGCAGACCTTGCATTCTGGGAAATGATGCCCAGTTCCATTTGAAAATTGAGTGGTATATTTACCAGTCCCATATATTTGGTATACCATATACCAAATATATGGGACTGGGATGATCTGGGTTTTTCTGGATTACTGGGGATTATTTTCAAATACTTTCTCCTCCTCTCTGTATGCTTGCTGTCGCATGCCCTCCTCACTACTGGCCTGTTTTTCACAGAGGGGCTTAATGCCTCATCAAAATGGAGAGACCGGAGCACACCAGAGCTTCACAGGACTCGCAGGGATCAGCAGCTGAGCCCTGGGTCGGGCCAGATGAGAACAGCCCAGGAGGTCAATGGTGGGAGCTTGACCATCGACACGCTCCCTGATAACATGACCCACATTGTGGTGAGTGGCACAGGAAGTAGTGGCAGGGAGCTAGCATACGTGTGTATGTGTGTGTGTACATATGTACAGTATGTGTGGGAAGAGCAGGTATGCATATGTGGCTATGTACGTACATCTGCCTGGGAGGAGGCATGTGTGTGTTTGTGTGTGTATATGTAAAATATGTATGTATGGGAAGAGCAGGCATTCATATGCGTGAGAGAAGCAGGCTTGCATGTGCATGTGTGTATGTGTCGTGGAACGGACCAAGTAAGCAGGAGTAGGGAGACGAAGAATCGGGAAAAAAGAGATTTATTCAGGATACGATGAAGGAACACTGGTAGCATACAATGACACAATGTTAATGACCGGACTGGGGAAACATACTTAAATGCAGACACAGGACTAATGACCGCAACTCGAAACTGCTGATCACACAGGGATTCCAAACGAGGTAGTGAGGGGGCGTGGCACATGGGAGGATCGGACGAGCGGGGCATGCCACTATGTACAGTATCTCACAAAAGTGAGTACACCCCTCACATTTTTGTAAATATTTTACTATATCTTTTCATGGGACAAAACTGGAGATATGACACTCTGATACAATGTAAAGAAGCCAGTGTACAGCTTGTATAACAGTGTAAATTTGCTGTCCCCTCAAAATAACTAAACACACAGCCATTAATGTCTAAACCGCTGGCAACAAAAGTGAGTACACCCCTAAGTGAAAATGTCCAAATTGTGCCCAATTAACCATTTTCCCTCCCCAGTGTCATGTGACTTATTAGTATTACAAGGTCTCAGGTGTAAATGGGGAGCAGGTGTGTTAAACTTGGTATTATCGCTCTCACACTCTCTCATACTGGTCACTGGAAGTTCAAACATGGCACCTCATAGGAAAGAAAAAGTTGCTCTACATAAAGATGGCCGAGGCTATAAGAAGATTGCGAACACCCTGAAACTGAGCTGCAGCACGGTGGCCAAGACCATACAGCGGTTTAAGAGGACAGGTTCCACTCAGAACAGGCCTCACCATGGTCAACCAAAGAAGCTGAGTGCACGTGCTCAGTGTCATATCCAGAGGTTTTCTTTTGAAAACAGACGTATGAGTGCTGCCAGCATTGCTGCAGAGGTTGAAGGGGTGGGGGGTCAGCCTGTCAGTGCTCAGACCATACGCCAAACACTGCATCAAACTGGTCTGCATGGCTGTCGTCCCAGAAGGAAGCATCTTCTAAAGATGATGCACAAGAAAGCCCGCAAACAGTGTGCTGAAGACAAGCAGACTAAGGACATGTATTACTGGAACCATGTCCTGTGGTCTGATGAGACCAAGATAAACTCAATTGGTTCAGATGGTGTCAAGCATGTGTGGCGGCAACCAGGTGAGGAGTACAAAGACAAGTGTGTCTTGCCTATAGTCAAGCATGGTGGTGGGAGTGTCGTGGTTTGGGGCTGCATGACTGCTGCCGGCACTGGGGAGCTACAGTGCATTGTGGGAACCATGAATGCCAACATGTACTGTGACATACTGAAGCAGAACATGATCCCCTCCCTTCGGAAACTGGGCTATAGGGCAGTATCCCAACATGACAACGACCCCAAACAAGTCCAATACGACCACTGTCTTGCTAAAGAAACTGAGGGTAAAGGTGTTGGACTGGCCAAGCACATATCCAGACCTAAACCCTGTTGAGCATCTGTGGGGCATCCTCAAACGGAAGGTGACGGAGCGCAAGGTCTCTAACATCCACCAGCTGCGTGATGTCATCATGGGGGAGTGGAAGAGGATTCCAGTGGCAACCTGGCACAAGAGAGTTAGGGCAGCGCTGGAAAATAATGGAGGCCGCACAAAATATTGACACTGGGCACAATTTGGACATTTTCGCTTAGGGGTGTACTCACTTTTGTTGCCAGCGGTTTAGCCATTAATGGCTGTGTGTTTAGTTATTTTGAGGGGACAGCAAATTTACACTGTTATACAAGCTGTACACTGGCTTCTTTACATTGTATCAAAGTGTCATATCTTCAGCTCTGTCCCATGAAAATATATAATAAAATATTTACAAAAATGTGAGGGGTGTACTCACTTTTGTGAGATACTGTATGTATGTGTTAGAGGAGCAGGTTTGCTCGTACATATGTGTTTATGCACGAATGTGTATGTGTGGGAGGAGCAGGTGCGTGTGTGTGTTTATATATGTATGTATGGGAGGAGCAACCATGCATATCTGTGGGAGGAGCAAGATTGCGTGTTCATGTGTGTATGTACGTTTGTGTGGGAGGAGCAGGTCTGTGTGCGTGTGTATGTGTGTAAATATGTATGTATTGGAAGAGCAGGCATGTGTGTGTGTGTGTGTGTGTGTGTGCGCGCACATGGCTGAAATAGAGATCTCAAAAATGGAGTAGCATGTTCTGAAGAATATCAACAACAAAAATCTTTGGGGTGATTCATTATAAGTGCGCCCCCCGCTCCATCCCCCCCCTCAAGCAGAGCTCTTCTCATGATTCTCCTCCCTGTCCCACTTTTCCATCGTTTCCCAGAAGACTCACCTTGCTGCAATCCATTCAGCAGGTGCTAAAAGCGACAGCTATTTCCTGCATTAACATCCCTTCATAAGCCCTCTGATCATGTATGGTTCAGTAACTTGCATCCCGATTAAGAATCACAAACCACTTGTCATTGGTTCAGCTTGATGCATTAAACAGAGACCTATTCTTCCACATTTAGCCAACTTTTGACTTTCTTTCTATGGCTTTTTACTGTGCAAACAGAAAATGAAGGTTGCAGTGAGGCAGTATTGAGATTTTCTTATTTTTTGCACTGAATGTTCTATCTGGGAAGTACTAGCTATGTGTCAAGGCACACAGAAGGCAACCCCTCTGTTTTTACAATTACTTTTAGAGACTCTATGTTTCTTGGGCTCACTGATGACATGCATTGTAATAGGATACTCGTTTGGAACTTCATTGATCTGCTGGTTTCATCTGAACCCCACAGAATACATCAATCTGCAAATAGGATAGTGATTTGTGTCTGGGGAATATGTTTTCACTGGAATTAGGCTGGGGCATCCATCACACAGTGTTGCTGCCCTGAGGTGAGATCATGGAGATGGTGTGCATTTGCGGGCAGGATCAATTTACTGCATTCTTAAAATTTATACAGTCAAAAAGCAGAAGTTACAATTCCATATAGGAAAATCAACCCCCACTTGCAAATTTGGCAGTGTTAATCTAACAGAAAATGTTTATTTACTACCTATAGGATAATATACACTACAGTCAATTTAACATCTGCAGAATTGTGCTGTACCCAGAATTTTGCCCCCACCATGAGTCCTGGGGGCTTAGCTGCCTTTGACTGACTAACACTCCCTGTGCGTCCATAACACCCTGCATGGCTGTCTCCCTCCTTGCACACATCGCTGTCATTACCTTGCTGCATATCTAGCACGAGGCAGAGAAGTGGGGCCAGAATTACTGGGACACTCTGGAATTTGCTGGCCAAGTCTCATTGTAAACTCCTAGAAGGGGGAGTAATGGAGTGCAAGCAGCAAGGACCAGTGAAATCTGCAGGAATTTCTTGCCCCTCCCTGCTTCAGGGTTGCTGTGGCTGTGATTGGTCTGGTTAGAATGAGGTTGCTACCACTGTATCCTCTGTTCTGAAATACAGAACCCTGCATGGAATTTGTCAGCCATATGAATAAGTAACCACTTTTTTGACAAACCAGCAGAGAGCATAAACATAAAAAATAAGAAGGGTAATGGTTATGGCACTTTTTCACTGCCACCAAGAACTGTACCCGTACAATACTGCTAACTGACAGTTTTCCTTTGTAAATTATGCAAGCCATACCTGAGTCATATATGCTGACATGCCCCTGCTTACTAGCTGACTAAATCAAGCTGGTTGCGTCACCACCATCTGTTTGGTCGAAATGCAGGGAGATACCGGTATTCTGTGTTGATATTCATGGATTACCTAAAGGGAAAAAAAATGCATATTCTATATATTATTCATTATTAGTCTTATCGCACATCGTGATGTATTGATGCATTACAGATAACTAGGAACTTCGAACCACCTACTTAAAAAAGTGCAATATAACAGCTGAATGGATGGATTTCTAAAGCAAATTTACACAAGCAAATGCTAAATCCAGTAGCGTTTGATGCTTACATAAGATGTTGATTCTCACAGACTTGCTAGCAGAAAATAAATACATAGTAAATCATGATGTACACTGTGTGAACAGTAAATAAGCTTCTCTTCAGTTTTATGTCGCTGTTGCTCCCCAAACCCCGCAATGGCTTTACCAAGCAGACCCTCCTGTAGTGGAAAACCGATGCAAGCTGGAACTGCACTGGAACTACGTTCTAACTAGCCTCTCTTACCAGTAAAACTCAGGTATGGTTCAGTTCCTATATGCCAGCAGAACATATATTGATAAGATCCAGCTTCCCCACTAGTGACATTGTGCCAATCCATTTAGGTAGGCATGTGCCTACCCAATAATATTTTGTAAAAATGTAACATATAAATTAATTATTTAGTCAACCAATAATGTGCCTGCATCGACTGTAAATAACACGTTGATAATCATGCAGCAAATTTGTAGTCAGGATAATTGGGCCAATGAGGAAGCTTCCACTGTCAAGTCACATCTCTTAATCCCCACCCCCTCCCCTCATCAATCCCATCTACTGATAACTACCATCATCAATGAGTTACATCACAATATTCATGACTTACATCTCAGTGGCAGTAAACACAGTTAGCTGGACTTGTTTGAATGTATAATAGTTACATAAAGTTTTAAGAACATTAATGTATGTGTACTTTTTATGTTGTGTGTGGTTTTGAAATGGTGCCTACCCACACATTTGGTTTGCACAACGCCTCTGCCCCTCCACAGTCCAAAAACAGGTTAATTGAAGATTCTGAATTTCCTGTAGGTGAGAATGTGTGTATGAACTGTGAGTGAACCCTGCAATGGATTGGTGCCCCAAAGGTTGTTCCCTGCCTTGCACCCCTTACTTCTGGAATAAACTCTGGACCCCTGCAACCCTGATTAGAACAAGAGGGTATGGATGGATGAATGAATGGATGGATGGACAGACATTGATAAAACACTTTGTTATACCCTACAAGTGCACACAAGCTGGTGATAAGGACTGCACAGCTGTAGAAGGAGCTGCAAAAAGAGCACCATCACTGAACTTGCAAAGACTACCCACATTCACCCAATGACATTATTAGCATGAAAATTACTGTTAACAGCTATGAGGGAAGAAACAGGGTGAGAGGAGCCAAAGGCCACAGTATATCATCTCATGTATGTTTGGTGTTTAGCTAATACTGTGTGCCTTTCATTCAGGAGCCTACAGCCAAAACCTCATTTACAAAAACAAAAATACTTGGTGATTTACTGGCTCACGTCTGACATTGCCTGGTACTACAGGTTTGCATTTACTATATTGAAAAGAGCATTTACATAGATGCAAGAGAAAATCTCAAAGGGAAGGCAAGAGTTTTCACTTTTCTGATATCCCTTTTTGGCCAGGGAACACGCGATGTTGATGGATACCCAACAATGAAAACCAGGCATAATACACAGTCAGTTTTTGTATATGCAGGGCTGTAAATTAAGCTCACCCTGTTGCCTCAGGTGAGTCATAATTATGATGAACGGCGTGTAAAAAAAACATTGCATCTCGGACTACATTTTAGTAGCCCAGTTGGCAGTAGCAAAAATTCTTAACTTCCACCCCTGATGATATATAACTGTTTTGATCCTCCCAGCGCTCTATTATTATTGGATAAGTGTATTGGTTTCACGTAGATACTACATTCTCATGGTTAGTTACTTGTATTCTTGGATTGAGTGAATTGTAATTGATATTGTATTACTGATGACAAAAAACACAATAATAATAATAATAATAATAATAATAATATGTGCATGAACAGTGTGTGTGCCCTGCGATGGGTTGTTCCCTATCTTGTGCCCTTAGCTTCCGCAAGAGGCTCCAGACTGCAGTGACCCTGACTAGGAAATGAGTGTATAGAAAATCAATGGATGGATGGATAGATAGTATTATAATTATTATTATTAGTATTATTATTATTAACAGACTAGTGCCCTGCGATGGGTTCATCCTGGGTTGGTCCCTGCCATGCACACATACCCTCCAGGATAGTTGTTTATCTAGTACTGCCATCCTACTGAGAGGGTCCCCTGCCCGGTGCCATGCGCTTGCTCAGATAGGCTCCAGGCTGATGTCTACACTCTGTGTGACCTTCTAACTCCTAATACGCTCTCCATTCATTTGCCTATGCTCCCCTTCTTATAGACCAATATCTATCTGGGACCCTGTGTGTGTGTGTGTGTGTGTGTGTGAGCGAGCGGGTATACCTTACCTTATAGGGACACAATGTCCCCACAATGTGATGAATACCCGTTTCCTGGTCCCCATAAGGGAAAACTCAATTTAATGAAAATCTGTGATAGCAATGAAAAAAACGAAAAATGCAAAAACTCTTGTATTTTGCTTGTTTACTTATGGTTAAGGTTAGGGCTGGGTAGGGGTAGGGGATATGTTTACCCGACGTGTGTGTGTGTGTGTGAGTGCAAGGGCATATGTACCACACTTGGGCAGCATCATTATTATTTCCAACAAAATAAGTGAATTTCTCTTTCCAGGCTTTGCAAACTGAACACTGTCCTCCGTCCAGCTTACGCTGATGCTTGGAGCGGGGGTGGGAGGGCTATGTGTGTTCGTGTGTGTGCCCAGAGGTTTGTGAATGAGCCATTGCGTGTGGGTAGGTGGCGTGGGGCTGGGTGGAGGCAGACAAGGCCTTCAGAATGGCTCCCCCTACCCAAGGCCTGGAGATTCCCTTGAATGGGGGTGGACGGGATCTGGGTCATCGGTGCCACGTGGCACAGCACTGCAGCGAGGCCGGACGCATTTAGCTGCTCCACTTTCCTGTCACCTGCTCCCCCCAGCAGCGCCCCCCATGGTCATTGCTCACTGTCACCTTGAAGCTAAGTGAATGCAGCCCAGAGAATTCTGCCTTCCTTCAGGTTCACACCCAAGTATGTCAAATAGATACTCGGAAGCCCTAATCTCAAAATACCTGCGTCCTGTTTGATAATAACAGCGCACTCCCTGATCAGTCGGTATCTATCTGTCAGCATGGCTACAGCTCTGAGTGGTTTCTCTTCTACCCATCAGTGTGACATCAATGGGCTCTATGCAGATATTAATACATGTCGCTTCACAAAAATTAGCCTGCTGTTCTTTGATTTTCATCAAATGCCACTGTGGTAGACCCACCTTCCGGGGTTTGCATCAAAAACAAGCATCTCCAATTACATATAGTATATTGTAGCACAAAGGATCCTGTTTACTAATAGTGCACCTTGACTCATATTTAAAACATTTATTGGAGTTGACAGACTCCTCCCTTCATATGGTGGGATGGTCTGTGTCAGACCTAAATTTTATTCAGATACAATGTTTGCATGTAAATATTTACCAAAGGAAAGGACTGCATGTTGCCTGCAGCTTAGGATAAGCACTGTGGCTAGAACGTATTCTGTCACTGAAGAGTCTATATCAGGGGTGGGAAATCTTATCCAGAAAGGGCTGCTGTGTATGCAGGTTTTTGCTGCAACTACCTAATTAGATTACACCTGGGTTTGAACAGCTGACCTAAAGGTTATCCCAAAAACCTGCATTCACACCGGCCCTTTGCGGATAAGATTGCCCACCCCTGGTCTACATCGAACCTAAAGACATCCTGGTTCCTTCGTTTTACCATCTAAGACTATGCACCTCCCCCTCTGATGCCAGCAGGGGCTGCAAAAAGATGTATAATTTGTACTTGGTGGGCAGGGTGAGAAGGGGGAATGGCCCCCGACCTGCTCAAGCTGATGGGCTTTGCTCATTGATTGGATCCATGTTCTCTGCAAAGTGAGTAAGCTGTCACGTTCTACTTCGTCTCACCCTCAATAACCCAGATACTAGTTTGACGCCTGTACCAGAGCTTGTACCCTTGTCCCCCGAGGTCTGCCCTTCCCCAGCATTGAGTGCCTTTATTTCCTTTGTCCTCATATGTGATCCAGGTTCCATTTGAAAAATTTCTGCTTGGGTAGCATTATCCCAAACCCAACTCTCTCCTTGTCTAACCCTGAAATGGAGTGTTTTTCGTTAATTTGTCAGTCCCTCACGGCCAAGTTCCTCTTGCTGTCCCAGCTCAAGACATTCCACAGTGTGCGTTACATTATACTGAAGTGGTGACTTTAATACAAAGCATTTTTAACCAGTTTGTACAGCTACCTCTCACTCAAGGACACTGTAGCAAGGAATATAACCCAGTACCCTTAAGAGTAGGAGAGACTTAAACTTAATTGACTGCTTCCGACTCCTGCAGGAGGACGCCCATAGGTACTACACCTGGCAGGGCTTCGGCCCGGGAGAGATCCAGACAGAGGAGCTGTGGGTGGACCTGGGAGCCCTGCAGCACAACCAAGCGAGAGTGCATGGCATCCTTTCCAACAGGCACCGACAGGCTGCGGTGAGTGAGGCACAGACACACACCCTGACACTGACACATGGCATCCTGTATAACAGGCACTGGCAAGCTGCAGTGAGAGAGGCACAGACAGACACACTGAAAATGACACACAGTATGCTGTCCAACAAGCCCAAAAGGTTGCAGTGAGGCACAGATAAACACACTGACACATAGCATCCTGTCCAATAAGCACCATCAGGCTACAATGAGTGAGGCACAGACACACACACTGACACTGACACACGGTATTCTGTCCAACAGGCACTGGCAGGCTGCAGTGACTGAGGCACGATACACATACTGACACTGAAACACGGCATCCTGTCCAACAGGCACCTACAAGCTGCAGTGAAGCACAAACACACACACACTGATCCTGACACACATGTCTTCCTGTCCGACAGGCACCAGCAGGATGGGATGCTTGAGGCACAGACACACACTGTCACTGACACACAGCATCCTGTCCAACAGACACCGGCAGGCTGCAGTGAGGGAGGCATAGACATACTGACAGTGACACACGGCATCCTCTCCAACAGGCACAGGCAGGATGCAGTGACTGAGGCATAGACACAGAGTGACACATGGCATTCTATCCAACAGGCACCAAAAAGATACAATGAGAGAAACACAGACACACATTGACACTGACACACGGCATCCTGTCTAACAGACACCAGCAGGCTGTAGTTAGTGAGACACAGACACACATGCTGACACTGACTCACAGCATCCTGTCCAGCATGCTCCAGTAGTCTGCTGTGAGTGAGCCACAGACACTGAGGCACGGCATCGTGTCCAAAAGGCACTGGCAGGCTGCGGTGAGTGCGGCACAGACACACACTGACACTGGCACACGGCATCCTGTCCAACAGGAACCAGCAGGCTGCGGTGAGTGCGGCACAGACACACACTGACACTGGCACACGGCATCCTGTCCAACAGGAACCAGCAGGCTGCGGTGAGGGAGGCATAGACACACACTGACAGTGACACACGGCATCTTGTCCAACAGGCACTGGCAGGCTGCGGTAAGTGCTGCACAGACACACACTGGCACTGGCACATGGCATCCTGTCCAACAGGAACCAACAGTCTGTGGTGAGGGAAGCATAGACACACATCCTGAAACTGACACCGGCACAGGGTATCCGGTAGCATGACATCGTTGTGTTTGTGTTGTTTCTACAGCATCATAATTAACTACAATCGATCAATCATGTTGTTGTTTTTGGGAAAAAAAGGTTTGCTGTCCTGCTGCTCATTGATCACACATATAAGTTTAAATGAGAAAAATTCGTTTAGCTAGCTATTATTAACTAATTCTAACTTTGGCCTGTTTGTTTGCTAATTGTAATTTTTGCCTACATTAGCTGGCTCATTTACAGAGAAAAGCAAACCTTAGCTTCTAACAGATACAGTGGGATTCCCCATACCATGTTTTAGTAACCATGATTTCAGTTACACTACCACATGGAAAACAGTTTGTCCTGCGTTTTCCATATGTGTGTTCCGTGTAAATATAACATGCATACAACAGTAACTAAAATACTGGAGGCATGGTTCTAAAATTTTTATTTATCATTTTCTTTTTTAAGTGTGATAGTAAATAACTGCTTATGTCTTGCCATATGCTAAATATGGTCTCTTGTAGCACATTTTACACAAATTATTGGATACTGAACTCATGAATACCACAACAAAAATAAAATACCTGAGTGATACATGGAAACTTATGTGATATATCTGCATAACAAGAGCTCTTAATTACAGGGGCACCGACCTGATATTCAGATCGGTATCTTCACTGATCCATACCAATTAGACGGATTTGGTGTAATCCATATCTGACTGATTCACATGCTATATTTCCTTATTTAGTAAAATAGGTAGCTCATATGTGCGAGACGACATAAATAATATAAAAATAGCAATGTATGATTTGAGAGTCGTTAGCTTGGGCTGTTTTGCGCACTCGCTACAGGGGGGCTGCTATCACAATGAAGTGATGCTGTTGCCAGTGGGAGACAAATTGTGGGAGATTTGTGTATACTCTCTTGGAAGAAATGCCTAAAGTATGATGTACAAATGAAGAAGAACAGTTGAAGCCTAATGAAAGATTTTTGGGAAACATTTTTCCATTTGTATTTCATATATATAAATATACACACACACACAGTGCCTTGCAAAAGTATTCACCCCCCTTGGCATTTTTCATGTTTTGTTGCCTCACAACCTGGATTTAAAATGTTTCTTAATCTTATTTTATGTGATGAATCTGCACAAAATAGTCTAAGTTGGTGAAGTGAAATGAGAAAAAAAAATATGTAAAAGAATAAAAGAAAATTAAAAATTAAAGCAACACTCGAGTGGTTTAAAGGGAAGCATTTAAATGTGTTGGAATGAAGTCCAGACTTCAATTCAATTGAGAATCTGTGGTCAGACTTGAAGATTACTGTTCACAAGCAAAAACCATCCAACATGAAGGAGCTGGAGCAGTTTTGCCTTGAGGAATGGGCAAAAATCCCAAGCTCATAGAGACTTATCCAAAGCAAATTGCAGCTGTAATTGCTGCAAAAGGTGGCTCTACAAAGTACTGACTTTAGGGGCGGGTGAACAGTTATGCACGCTGAAGTTTTCTGTTATTTTGTCCTATTTGTTGTTTGCTTCCCAATAAAAAAAGAAATACATCTTCAAAGTTGTAGGCATGTTCTGTACTTTTGCAAGGCACTGTGCGTGTGTGTGTGTGTGTGTGTGTGTGTGTATACAGTGGTACCTCAGTACTCGAACTCATTAGAATTCGAATTTCTTAATGGTCGAACCAACCGGTTCGAAAAAAAAAAGTACTTAGAACTCAATCTGAATCTCAGAAGTTGAACCACGAATGCCGACCTAAAAGAACTTGTACGCACGGGTAAATGAGTCATGCGGCACATCTCTCAGTGGAAACAAAGGGTAATGCTTCAGTCTCAGCCTCGCATTCGCTGTGATAGCATCGTGCATGTTTACGCTAGCTGAATACATATATTTAGACAGTAAAAATACATTTAGACAATGATAGACAGTAACAGTAATTATTATTATATAATAAAATACATTTAAAAATAAATATTTCTTATTCGTTATTTTAATATTAATAATAACCATTAATACACTTAATTATAATAATATTGTCATGCCTAGTGGGGACAGAACAGAGACAAAGGCGCAGATGTCAGGGTATCGGGGAATACGGGGTTTAATTACAGGTAAGACAGGCAAAACGCAGACGGACAATACAATGACCAGACTGGGGAAACAAACTGAAACACGGACTAAATAAATAGGACTAATGACAACAACCAGAAACAGCTGATCACATGGGTATTCCACACCAGGTTAACGAGGGGGCGTGGCACACGGAAGGAGCGGATGATTGAGGAAGGACATGTTGTTTTTTACACATTGTTTGGATACATTTATTTTCTTACTTTACAAAATTACTGTTTTGATAAATGTGCTTAGATGTGTTTAGTATAGTATATGCTGTTCTTGTTTTATCCTGTTCATTTTGTGTTTAAATGCTAAAAAAAAAAAAAAAAAAACATATTTAGGTGTAATTTTTTTTTGGGGCCGGGAACCAATTAATTGGTTTTCCATTATTTCTTAAGGGGATAATTCGATCAGAACTTGAACTTTTTAGGATTCGAACCTGAGTTCTGAACGGATTAAGTTCGAATTCTGAGGTACCACTGTATATGGAAATTTACATATGTATATGGAATCGGTATCAGCAGTTTTGTTGTTTGGAACTTTAAAAATGCACATATGCTTGTGTCAGCTGGCATGTCAATCGTTTGCTCAATGATGGGCCAGGTCTGTACCTATGGAGGGAAATCACGGACATTTTTCAAAAGGAATTGCAAATTGCATTTGCAATTGCGTTTTCCATATGTGGACGCATAAAGTGTGACATA
>JABJVO010000094.1:764970-791725 GCA_026770805.1 Boulengeromyrus knoepffleri
CCCGCCCCCGCCCCCGGGTGTGCCCATTAACCGCAAGTTAAGTTCTTGCGTGAATGTCCAATGATTCTGGCTGAAGCCTGCAGGGAGCTCTTCTTCTTACCCTGTACCTGTCTGTAAGCAGGGGCGGGTTTGTTGTTTCTGGGGCACCATTCAAAAAGTCACTTTGGGTGCCCCCAGTGTAGGATATATTTGTAGCCAGCAGGGGGGGCCCAAACCTCAAGGGGGCCCCATTCAGATGCCTAGTTTGAGTGGTGGAAAACATCACTACTGTCAGCAAGTATAACATGCAGAATGATAGACGATGTTCACTTTCCCAGCTCTGATAGCGGTTTCCCGTAATTTCACATAACAGAAACATACTAATATCATGAGTCACACATGCCCCGCCTCCCCCGGGTCGCTCCTGCCCTGTATAGGCTGCTCCACGGCGACTGTAATTGGGATTCATTCTCCGGCTGCTATTGACTGCTGTCACCTCACCGCAAAGAGAGCTGCCCTCATTTTCCTACTCGTGTCAAAGGGGTCAGGGCAGTTCCCCTTTGCCGATGGCTTCTGGCTGTGATCAAAGGTTCCCGTACCAGAGAAAAAAGTGCCGGTTAAAATATCGAAAACTGTAAATTTCACGTAGGACTGAAGTACTGAAGACAGGTCATCAATTCTTTTTAATGATGAATCCAATTGTTTGCGATGAACATTGACTGAATTTTCAATTTTAATTGTCCCTTTTTTTTTTGTGAGAAAATTGTTCCATGATAGTGAGAGGAAAGGTCATTATTTGAAGCACACACAGTGTGCCTTGTACTATTGAATTTATAATGGAATTTACACCTGTAACACACATTTTTTTCTTAAAACAATTATGTTTAGTAGAATATTTGTTCAGTATAAATGATTGAGGATTGATGCAGAATGTATTATTTTGTTAGTAACTGGCATCAGTGAGTTGGTCATTGTGATTTTATGTATGACTTACTTGTTCTTGGATAATATTGGGAAGTATTTGCATACTTCTGAGTACTCGGATCACTGGAGAAGCCATCTTCTTAAACATAAATGTATGATTGCAAGCTATTGCAACTGGGATTTTTGGGGGGATCAGATGTAGTGAATAAGAATGAGGCAATCAGCCCCCCCCACCCCCCCTACACATTTGCCAGTTTCCCTCCCAGCTCAGGAATTTTCGGTGCCTTTGTCTGGTATCAGATGCGTGAGTTGGTCTCCTGGTGTTGTCTCCCACCAACAAGCTGTCGATTGCGATTGTTAAGTTGGTATTCCGAGCCATTGGGCTCTCTTTCCGACCTCGCCACTTTACCACCCTGTTGCCACAGCCCGTGGGATGCCTACCCCTCTCTCCCCTTAAGGGCATGGCATATATTTGTGGCGAGGGTGAGCCTTTGTTCTCGTCCAATTGGTCGAGGCGTGTCAGCTGGTGTGTGGGCGTGTCACCGGTCGCCATCTGGGTATTCCCTCGGTCCTAATGCAGTCTCCCACACAAGCGCTCATGGCACTGCATTATTGGGTATGTAATACACGCAGGAATCGGTAATGTTCCTGTATATCCATCTGTCCGTCCCTCCATTCATTCATCCGTTCATCTGTCTACCAATACTGCTTTTCCAATTCAGGGTTGCGTGGAGCCTGGATCCAATCCCAGGATGCACTGTTGACTCCAGCAAAACAAACCCTTACAAAACATCCTAGCAGACCCACAGAGAGGTAATGGCTGTGTAATTTGTAATTTGACATCATTGTCAATTTGGCAGGTGGCTGCTGTTCTGACCTGAGAGCCCATTCCCTCTCAGATGAGATCTGTGAGTGTCTGCTGATCTCTCCCTCCACCCCACGGTCCCTGTCCTCCTTCCCTGGTCAGATGTGTGTGAACAAACATCAGTAATGGGGTGAGCAGTATCCAATCTACTATTGTAGGGTACCTAGGTGAAAATCATGTTCAACAAACAGCCCGCACACCTACATTGGGGTTTGGTCTGACATCTTTGGAATTTCCTGGAATTCTGTCTTGCTCTTACTGTTTGTGAGGTTCCCAAATGAGGCCAAAGGCTATGATTCTCATAGTCCCCCTTCCTTGGGTTCCTACAAGACAGAAAAGTGAAGTCTGGATCTGAAGAGAAGAGCCTTGCTTGTCGGATGTCCCTGAAAGGCAGCGGGATTCAATCCGTTGACCTGAGCTGCCCCACTCTTCCTCAGAAGGAGGGTCCCATTGATCCCATGGCACCAGGCCACCTGCCGAGATGGGCCGTCTTCCTGCTCCTTTGAGGAGAGCAAATTGAAATCGTCCCAGAGAGAACTGACAATGCGAGAAGGAGATGGAGCGCGGAAAGGTCGGCCCACACTGTCGCTCCTCCTTTTGTCGTCCCTGCCGCTTGTTTATTATGGATGAATTTAACCAGAAAGATACTCCGCCATCGCAGGCGTGAATGGGCTTTTAAGTGAGAGTCTGCCGGGGGTGATCCGAACTTCAGATTTACTTGGAAGGGGAAGAGATCGGAGTAAAGCTTCAGAGGAGGACGTGGAATGCAAACGAACGAAGGTATCGAAAGCAAGGGGGAGCACTCCCCAGTCAGCGTGGATCTCCCATCACGCCGTTTTCGCCTGGCAGTGTTTACTGCCACTGAAAATATGCATCTGTGTGGGGCCCCCTGTTGGCCACATACAGTCACTACACTAAATATGATTAATAATGACCCTTTATTGATCCCAATTGAGATATTTTTTTTTTGCTGACCCCATCTTGACACATAGAGGCTTGGCAGTGAAGGGCAGTCACCTGCACTGTTACCCATGGAGCTGGGGGTTACGGGTCTTACTCAAGGGCCCACAGACATGATCATTCTGCCGATACTGGGCTCAAACCAGTGACCTTCCGATCACAAGCATAGAGGCTTTGCCCTCTGCATCACACTCTGCCACAGCAGTCCCTCTTATTGTTGCTGTTATTGTTCTTGATATTAAATAAATGTGCCACTTATTTCGGAGACACTGAACCAGCAAGCTAGCTAACATTTTCTGACTCTGCTCACTGGCTGTTTATTTAGTTTTGGAAGTGACTTTTTGCCCCAAAAACAACAAAATTGGGCCAGAGATGAAGAGACAAGTGAAGGATGGGGGCTGATGATTAAATAGCAAAGGGAGGTGACTCTCTACCTGCCATGCACTATCAGAAGGGGGCGCTAGCTGTCCTGGTGGGGGGGGGGGGGGGGGGGGTTTGGTTTTTTTTTTTTTAAACCAGGTCTCATTCCTTTTTGTCCCCCCCCGCCTTACGCCAGTCTCTGTCATTCCCCTGATGAAAGGAAATAACAGCCAGATATTTGCTTCTTCCTCTGCTCTGCCCAGGTTCCTCCAGATCCCTCCACCCACCACTGCATGCCCCCCCATGTCTCATTGGGCCTTGATCTCCAACCCCACAGCCAAATGTGGATGGAGAGGGGGGTGGGTTCAGTGAGCAATTGGCAAGGAAAGCGAGAATGAGTGCAAGTAGTACTAGAACAGTTGTCCATTGTTTTCTCTCTTCTGGATTCAGGAGACGTTTTGATGCATAAACTCCCCCTGACCACCCATTCCACATTGAGTTGGTTGCCAGGCTCTTTCACAATCACTGAGGGGTGTGACACTCCATGAAAACCAAAGGCGCCAAGTGCCAGGGGGGCCAGTGTGGAAAAGGGTTAAGCCACAGTAGAGGCATGAGCCTGGAGCATTGAGGGGGCAGGGCCAAGTTCTGTGTTTGTGGCTCTGGTGTCAGTCCGTGGGGGCTAGGTTCACACCTAAGGGACTCGAATCCTGGTTGGGTTAAGGAAGTTATGCTGCGTTCCATTTGCCCTCGGAACTCGGATTCCGAGTCGGATTCCGAGTTTCGAAGCCGGAAGTGACAACATGCGAGCTCCCGTTTCTCGGAGATCCCAGAAATATCCCGGACAACACAGATGATCCCGAGTTCAGAATCCAAGATGGCTGCACCCTTTATCAACAGAAGGGAAAGTTGTAGTTTTATCCTGTTCAAGCACTACTTCTCATTTGTGGCTCATTAAATCGGTCGCACCCACTAAACCGTCCAACTTATCTGTGGACGTGTTGCTACGGAGTTTTATACGTGAAGCACCGCGCATAATGTGTTATGAAGTGATATTGCTAACAATGCCTACCAATTAACCGGTCTAGAATTGGATTTCATGATTAGTCGGATTATTTGTCAGATTTAAGGTAGTTCAGGCTAATTGTAAGTGAACGAAGATAAAGGCCATTTAAACTGAGGTACCTTAAATCCGACAAGTTATCTGGCTAAGCAAAAAAATCTTGCTTTTTTCATATGGGTCCATGGTATTGCTACTTCTGTGGCAAATGGAACATATCTGACTCTGTTTTCCTGAGTTTTTAGCGGATGTGATGTAATATCGGAATCCGAAAATCGGATCCCGAGGCAAATGGAATTCAGCATTACTCTGACTGTTCTGAGTCCTCCAAGTTCAAACTGCAGACTAACCCAATTAATACAATCCAGTCATTACTGTGGAAAGTAAAAAAAAAAAAAAAAAGCAGTGTGTGTGTGTAGATTATGTATATATTATATTGTGGGTTCCTAATGTTATTTTGATGTTGTGGGGACCATTTTTCATTTCTCCACAAAGATCTGTGAATGCAATCAAAAAAGTAAAAATGCCAAAATACTCGTATTTTGTTTGGTTACTTATGGTTAAAAGGTTAGGGCTAGGTAGGGGTTAAGGTCATCGTGTTGGGATTAGAATTTTCCTCAAAAATGGAGGGTCCCCACAAAGATATAATTGTAAACCTGTGATTGTGTGTGTGGCCCTGTAAGTATGTGGCAGTATGGAGCAGGAAATGATACTGACAGGACCTCGTCTTTGTTTCATGTCCTGCTCTAGTTCTGGCACAAAGGATGCTTCAGCTGTGAAGTGTGCAAGATGACTTTAAATATGAAGAATTACAAAGGCTTCGAGAAGAGGCCATACTGCAATGCGTAAGTACTACCATACCCATGATGCTGTAACCCACATCCAGTCTGTCATCTCGCCTGAACAGAACATGCTCCACGGGCTAGTCCCCCCCCCCCACCCCCAAACACTGTGTTTTATTTTTTAAATGACACTGTTCCCTTATCTGCACCCCCCCTTGTTTCTGAGGGGAATTCCACAAGTTCCATTACAGTGAAGCAGTTTAGCATTTTAGACACTCACAGGAAAAGGGGGGGTGCCAAATCACCCCCACCCCCACTTCTGGAAGATTTGGTTTCTTTTTCTTTGAGCTATGCTACTGCTCGCTCCTGCTTCCTGGGAACACTTGTAAGTCATTCTTAAAAGGGGGGGCATCCAGTGAAAATAGTTTGTCCCTTGTGGAGGGTACTCTCATTTTCACAAAGTGCTTTATTTGCCATGTTGAGAGCAAGGTGGGGTGGGTGCGGCCATCCCCCATTGCCTGGCCCTCTGTGGGGGTCGCCTCTGTGACCTCACTTAGAGACCCACTCAATGGCTTGTCGGTTTATGGCCCATGTGATTGAGATTAAGGCCTCCAATTCAATGGTGGCTCTGAGCTGATGACACTGACGAGAGCTTGTTCTGTCCATGTTGCACAACATTACTTCCTTCTCGTTTCTTAATCGCTGGCAAGTTTGAGTGTTGAGGCAGTGGGGCATCATTCTGGGGTCTGAGTGCTGTGTTGAATAAGGAGGGCAGGCACAAATCCTAAAATCCCCAGTGAGCTCTAGAGAAGGTGGTGCTGGGAGATGTTACAGACTTTGCAGCAGGGTCTTAGTGCCACCTTCCTCTGCCTGCCTGGCCAGTCTGCGCTGCTTGGTTGCACAGAGGAAGTTGTCGATGTGGTGTTGCAGTGTAGCTGGCAAGGCGGGGTATTCTTGCTGCTCCCTGGCCATGATTGTGGTTTCTGATGCTACATAGTTAGCATTTAGCACAATATTTAGGATGGCAGAGCAGATGCTGGCTCCATTCAGACCAGTGAGTCATTAGCTTCTGTAGATGCTCATTTATATAGCATGATCATAAACATTTGTTTACTCCAGGCAAATCGCCGCACTGCTGAATGTCTCGGGTTCTTTTTCCATATGGGCTGCAGGCTGCCTCGCAGTCACTGCCACCTATTCAAAATAAGTACAGCAGGCAAACAGGTGATCTGCAGTGCCAACATTTTTACCGTCCATGGTTTCAAGCATTTGCAGATTAAATGTATACCATTCCATGCCGTGTCTTAAAGGATTTGCTATCTCAGAAGCCCATACCTGTGGATCAGCAGGCAGTATGGTAGTGGGAACCACCAGGGTGGATGCTTTTCCAAAAAAACATTTGCTGAAATAAACACCAAAAACTAGTTGAGACAAGTGGAGTCATGACCCTTCCTGCTTGGTGTTTTACTGAAATCCAGACAGTGCAGTAGGGCTGGGCAATATCATATCAGTTTTATATCGCACACGTGCACTGGGGCTTCAGATGACAGGCGAATCATTTGGCCAAACGCCAGCTTTTCAGTACTATTTGGACATTTTTTTTATGCCCACAACTTAAGCATATTAGTAGTATGGCTAAAATATTAATGAGGCCCTTTATGACATCCAAAGTTAGTAATCAGTATAAATTTGGCATATCCTTATGTTTAACATGTCTGACTTTAAACTTCAAAAAGTATCGCCACACAACCAATGTCTTTTTACCTTGTTTATCCAAATAATCTCTTTTAATATTTTAGCTGTACTACTAATCTGCTTAACAAATCGATACAATTTTGACCACATGACTCGGAGTTTGCCCTTCTGTTTTCCCTCCCGACACACTGTGCGTTTTTGGGACACCAGCCACTGCTCCTTTCGGAACCATTGCTTATGGTGGATCTGTCTTTCTGAACTCCATTGTTTTGAAGTCCACATAGACCTTAGTCTCACTAGTTGTGGATTGACAGGGGGACAGGCCACCTGGGAGGTTTTCAGGTTCCCTGTGACTGCTTTTGAAGCTATAGCTTCCATGTCTCTTGGGTTGGGTGGTGTGTCTGTGGGTCTGCATGAGAAGTGCCTATGAGTCGTGCTTGTGAGGTGTGGGTGACTGGCAGGTGTAGTACGGATCGAAATTGCTGTTGCTCTGGGCTCTGTTTCCGCTGCATTGACATTCTGCACATCAGGCATGGTTGATCCGCTGTGTGTGTGTGTGTGTGTGTGTGTGTGTGTGTGTGTTTGTGTTTGTGTGTGTGTGTGTGTGTGTGTGTGTGTGTGTGTGTGCTTTACCTGTCTTACATGTCACTGTTCTCAGCGTAAATGGTTGCCACAGTAACCAGTGGGTTAACCACAAGCGCAGTGGGTGTCAAGGCCTCGCTGGTGCAGGGCCTGCAGGGCTTTGAGCTATGCGTCATGCAGTCTGTGCATGTCTGCAGCAATCACCAGACTCATACCTTAAGACTCAAATGAGCATCATGTAGTCTAAAACAATTATTTTTCTTTTTTCTTCTAAGAGCATTTATTGGGTGGAAGAGTGTAACCCAGTAACTTGTTTTAAACTTCTTCACTGATGACCTTATAGTTAACATATCACGATTTGTCTGATTAGAGAGCTCTTTTAACAAATATACCCCTGAATACAATTTTCTGTGTCATTGAAAAATCTTTAGTCCTGTACAGAAAGTCACTGAATGTGTTCTGAGCTGACTAATGCAGGCAATTGACAGGTGAACAGGAAAGATATGAACAGAGCTGTCAGGTTTACTAGATTAAACTCAATTACTCACTTCAATAAAATTGTCTACTTGATTACTCAGCAGTATGGTGGAAGGAAGATATGGGGCATGATGGAAGGGGGTACAAATGGAGTGAAAGTCTCTGTGTGGGAGCACACCACAATAAAAGTGAATGAAAATGTAGTCATCACAGTTTAAATGTTACACAGCACTACTACAATGCAGCATCTTAAAAGAAGGCATCTATGGATTCTTCATAATATATGGTGGCCATTTTATATAAATAATATATAAAATGAAATATCTGACAGCTTTGTTATTTTGTGAAGGCCGTGTGTGTGGGTTGAATGATACTGGAAAAAGTTCACGTTGCTACCACCCGAGTCTGTCTGCTGTGAGTGTGCACATAAATAGTGTGTAATATAAACAGTTAATGGATTAATATTATCAAGTGACTGCCCTGTATATGATATACAGTGGAAACCGTTTATAATCATGGTTATAGTGATCAACCACGTATATGGATCAAAAAGCTTGGGACAGAATCATTCCTGTACAAATACAGTTTAAATAAGCTGCTTATAGTGTTTTTTATTTTATTTTATTTTTTTACACATGACAACATATGGAAATAATTACTTTTTACTTTTTTTTTTTTTTTTCTCTTTGACAAGCCTACTTCAATGCCTTACGGTAAACCCGTCTGCTTCTGGCTAGCTACCTGAGGCTAATGCTGCATGCACAGAAAGCATGACGGGGAAAAAGTCATTTTTTTCTCAGTGATAAATATAGACTCATCAAAGCTTATGAAACTGCCAAACACGAGCCAACAAGATGCAGCAATGAAACAGTGTTACTTTATGTACTGGACTGTATTTTAGCATATTTGAATTATACACAGTTCTGTAACATAATTTGTACAGTACTGTAATTTTGTTTTGAAACAGCTGCACTGTTTTGAAAGTAAATAAAATTCAGTAATTTGTGATGCTGTCAGTTTCATTACCTTATATTCATGTAATAAATATACAAATGGCAATTGGATGGTAATCTGCCTGAGACATAAAGAAAAATAAAATCCGTTATAATGATCATCCATTTATAGTGATCAATTTTACCCAGACAGATTTGATCACTATAAGCGGTTTCCACTGTATATGCATATAAGAGAGAATACTCACAGCCATCCCGATGGTATGTGCAAGAGCACGCTTGTCAGTGACTTTTGCTCAGGATGCTCCATTAGGCCCTTGATGCATTGTTCTGTTAACGGGATTTCACATTGGCTACCTGCCAAGGAAGTTTGCTTCTGTTGTTTCTCCCAGCCGGCCTTTTTCGGCCTCTTTGGCTTGTCTGTTGCAACACAGTTAGAGATGCAGAATCTACCGCTTGGCCACACAGAAAACGGGTGAGAGCTGAAGTTTGTTTCTGGAAAGTGGTTATGTTTGTGCTCTGTCGTGTGCTTCCTCACAAATAGTACTACCTCTGTAACAGCAGCTGCAGTGCATGTCCAGCGATTCTGTGTGTGGTTGCGTTCGTGTTTGACTGGCTTCTACCTGAGCGACACTGAGGCCCGGCCAGCGTAATGGGTGGTGTGTGTTCACTGACACCTAGGCTCCATATAGTGTGGAGCTTGTCAGGCTGCAGATGTTTGAACAGCTGCATACACTGTGCATGTGTTTGTGGCTGCTTGTGAGCTTTGAAGGTCATATATGGTTCATATGCTACACTGAACTGTCCCTACAAGATGCAAAACCAGGAGCAAAAAAAACCCTGGGAATATTTCCCTTGAGTGTTGGCCCTTTTAGGTTATTCATGACGTGCTATCTCATGTACCAGGGAGCCGTACAGTGCTCTAGTAATGAGTGTGTGTGGCCCAGCTAGTGGTAAATGGAGCAAGGCTGCGGTGAAGGGACAAGAAAGATTTGCCTCTGGGGTGGGAGGTAGTTTGTAAAAGGGTGGTCAGTGTAAATGTGCTGCAGGACGACATGCAGGTGCGCTGCTCTTCATTTAAATCTTTTGGCGATGGTGGTGCAGGAGGTAGTGCTACCGTTCGGCAACCGGAGGGTTGCAGGTTCGAGCCCCGGGTCCTCCTGACCCCATCGAAGTGTCCTTGAGCAAGACACTGAACCCCAAATTGCTCCCGGTGAGCTGGTTGGCACCTTGCATGGCAGCCTCCGCCACCGGTGTATGAATGTGTGGTGTGAATGGGTGAATGTGAGGTGTATATTGTAAAGCGCTTTGGTAAAAAGCGCTATATAAATGCAGTCCATTTACCATTTACCATTTTTGGCCAGATTGTCATATCATAATATTTTTGATTAGAATCACGGTCCATGATATCGGTATTGATAGACCAAGATTATCTGTTGATTCTGCGGTACTAAACTTTAATATGCTGCTAGAAACACATCCAACATGTCAACTAATTTGAGACATCGTCCAATTTTGTGTATGACCGGAGCAAGGCAAAATTAGCCTCTGTAAGTTGGTATCCTCATGGAGCTTTTGCTAGGAAATTCAGACTGGGTTTAAAAATAAAAAACTAAGGATGTATGGCTATTTATTGCCATAGATATGTGACCCTGCTTGGTAGTGGGGAATGCAGGATTCAGACAGGATTTTATTTGTGAAAATTATGGTGACAAAAAGGGCGCTCTGAGAGAAGCTCAGGAGAGAAGGCGCTGTGTCACAGAGAGCAAGCGTGAGGGTTGACCTCCATAATGAACATGAGTGTACCATCACATCTGTGACACTTTTTGGAAGAATTATGAGAAATTAAAGTTTAACAGTCCCATAACATGCAATTACATTCCCTGAAGACAAACATGAAGGGTAACCATGGCTCACGTGGAGAAATGTGTGGCTCTGCAGTTTGGATGCTGTGTCAGCAAAAGCTGTTATCTCTGCTGGGCCCGTGAGCGAGGCTCTTAACCCCAGATGATTCAGGTACTGCCTGACCCTCCTTCCGCATAAAGATGTAGGATATAAGTGTCTGCTAAATAAATCATATACGTAAATGTAAAATTGGTACCTGAATTAAAAAAAGATGAAAATATCAGCACCTTTCTGTGCATCAGTTCCACTGAAATGGTGGAATGCAGCGTTATAGAGTCATAGAGATGGAGGCGGGGGGGGTGGAGGGGGCGGGGGAGTGCTGAGTGTGTGCTGACGGAATGAAGCCTGAGCCTCCATCACATTGACCCACACAAGCAAGATGCTTATCTGCATGTACACATGCATCTGTGCACATGTGTGTTTGTTCTCTCTACTCAGCTGAAGCTCATGGTTATGGATTGCAGTTAAAATGCCCCCCCCCCAATCTCAGAGGTGACCTGCCTTAGTTTTAAAGGGGGAGTTGCAGGTGCTGTGTGTGACCTCATGTTTTTGTGGGTGACACATGAGCCTGATGAGGTCGAGCCCGCACCATGGCGATGGCTTGTTGGGGCGGCTCTGGGCCTCTGTCAGGGCTGTTAGTGGGACAGTTTTACGGCCCACGCCCCCTTCCCCAGGCACACATACTGATCACCATGCCCCATTTGGCTTCGCAGGCTGGAGGAGCAGGACCGACAGTGGGGTGGGCAGCATGAGTATTTCACGTCCGTCAAAGACGGAGTTTGTTTTTCCCTGGTTGGTTGGTCGCCAGTGGCTGTGTAACACATGTGCCCCCCCACTTTTTTTTTTTTTAGACACTACCCCAAGACCTCCTTCACCAGTGTGGCCGACACCCCGGAAAACCTCCGCCTGAAGCAGCAGAGCAAGATGCAGAGCCAGGTAGGGAAGGGCTGTCCGACCCACTTACACTCCTGCTCCTCATGGCTCCATCCAGCTGCGAAGTGTTACTGGCCTTGATTTGTGGCTCCTGCCTCCTCCTTCCTCCACACTCTCTGGATGCATCTCTGCTGGGCTCTGAATATGTCTTCACTCTCCAACATGTAGCATCCCCCTCTTCACATAATGAATGAATGAATGAATTAAAATGTTATACACAGTGATATATACCTCACATTTAAACACTTGGCCAGTCTTATACTTGCTAATCATTTCACTTGGCCAAGTCATTGTCTCTGGAGTAGAACAGCACTTCAGTACATTTTGAACCTGTGGGCCTCGTTCCTGCTCATCTGCTAGCAGACATTTTGTTCTCCTTCTCTTTGCATTCTTTTTTTTTCATGTCTCTCTTCCTCGCTTTCCTTGCCTATCCTCCCCTTTCCTCTGTCAGTGCCTTGTCACATCTGGTAATTTGCCGACAGACACCCGTACCAGAGTGTAAAATTGAGCCTGACTCTGATTTCATGCTGCTCACTAAACATAATGACATTCCAGTTTCTCCTCCATTCTGCTCATCTCGAGACGCGTAGCAGTCCCATCCCTGCACCTTGTGTTGGTGCTGGGCACTTGGCGGGTCGCACTGTTAGCGGGAGCTTAGCAGGTCAGGAGCCCCTCGGAGCACAGCCATCTGCCCTGGCTTCTGCCTCCCTGTATGCCAGCACCCCTCCCCCAGGTCCCTGCTCCATGCTGACCCTTGTTTTTCAGCAGTGATCAATGATATTTTAAACCTTCCTGCCAGTCTGGGTGCAGACATTTTAAATGAGGAAGTGAGCAGTTTCTTCTCCCCCCCCCCGCCCCCTCTGTTTTTCGCTGCTCCCTGTAATCTTCTCCCTATCCTTGTGGCCCTAAATTGAGTGGAGTCTGTGTATGGACAGTGTCTCTATTGTCATCGTCTGATCGAAGTTGGTGGGGGTACAACACCCATTCAGGGTGGGCACAGCCATTTCGGCTGTAGGGATGAGACTGAGGGTTGCTTATGCAGTGCCCCCCCATGGGGCCCATATGAGCTCTTTGAGCCCCCCCTCACAGCTCGCAGGCACAATAGGGTGCTCAGATGGGCAGGGCCGATGGACATGATGGGGAATGGCGTTGCTTGACAGGCATGCAAGTCCGTAAAAGCAGATGAGAAGAAGAGGGGTCTGGCCACAAGCCCAGCAACAGGCATATTTCTGTGGTGAGGGGCTTTTTATGGTGGTTGTTCCTGACTTCTTGGAATGTAACTGGCAAGATGCTGGCTAGAATGAGGGGGTCACTGGGCAATGTTAGGGACAGTCTACCTCATAACACCACCATACTTCAATTACCTGCAGCAGTGTTTCCCCTAGGTTTACAGCTTTGGGGGGGGGGGGGGCAGACGGACACTCACAGAATTCATGGTGTTCATGTATTTCTATTAATGACAGCAGTGGCGATTCGACCCACAATACACTGTGGTTATAGCAAGTGTGACGTCAGCTGACAAAGTCCGATTGCGGATGTTTGTCTTGACCTGCAAATACATTAACTGTTATATTATAACTTAAAATAGTGATAGTGACATATTTTCTGCCATGCGCTCTGTCCGCTGGTGGGAGTGTGCTCACCTGTGTGTGCGCGCACGTGTCTGCTTGCGTATTGGGGCGGAACTCCGCCAATGCGCGATACAGAGAGCAGAGGATAATTGTAAACGCGCGACCGTGTAGAAACAAAAATGACAAGCTGTTCTGTAAATAAATAACATAAGGCTATTTAGTTTGTTTAATAAAAGGACAATGTATAGACCTGTTCTATAGGAAAGGTAACCTTAAATGACTTCTGTTGTGATCTGGCACTATATGGAAAATAAAATTAAATTAACTTGACCTTCATGGGGGGGCGGGAAGTGCCGTTGGGGGGGCGGGGCGCCCCCCTAATATAATGGTAGAGGAAACACTGCCTGCAGTGTGCATGTCCTACAGGGACAGGGTGGCGATTCATCACAGGATCCACATATGCAGGGCATGATGCCCTGAGATGCTATCCCCAAATGTGGGAGGAATCCTAAGCTGGAAGTAATTTCACAGAAACAGGATTTGGACCCTGAAGGTTGTCAGTATGGTCACTAGGGCTGAACGATTTGGGGAAAATATCTAATCGTGATTTTTCTGACAGACATTGCGATTACGATTTGATTTGTGATATAATGTTTGATACATCAAGCTTCAGTTCAAAATTAAGTGTGTAATAAATTTAAAACATATGACGCAGTATTACCACATGAGATACCGTCAAAATTTTAACTGGTCTATATTCTAATGCAAGGATGAGAATTTAAAGATGTGGTGCGTTAACTTAAAGTAACAATGAATACAATTGCAGCAAAAAGAAAAACAATAGCGATCTTGCAGCAAAAAGCTTGGTCCCCTAATAACACGAGAACTGCCTTTTCCCACCCCAGTGAACAAGGAAGAACTACTTTGGTGTATGCAGCCATTTTGTTTGCGCTAATGTATTATATAGGGTTAACATCAGCAAATCAAACACTCAACCAAAAAGCCGCAATGTTCATAACAGAGTGGCTGTTCTGAAATCGTAAAGCTGGAAAATTTTTGACCGTAGTATGCATTTTATAAAATGTCGAATAAATAGACGTAGTTTATTGGTGATTTCATGTTGGTCGAAGTTTCCGCTTTTTGATAACTGTAGCCTATATGGTTATACTCTATATATACAAATCAATTCAGGGGAAATAAAAAAAATCTATGTGTTCAGGGTTGCAACTCTCACGGGTTTGGGTAACACGCTTTGACTCTCACGCACGAAATCGTATGGCAAATCTAAATAATCCCATTATAAACTTAGAATTAGCTGCATCAAAAACGTTAGGGCAGTTTGCAAACTCTACAGACTATTTTACATGATGATAAAACTCTTACATACATTAAATGTATGTGCAGACTCGTCTCAAACAGAAAGCCTCACTCCAGGCAGCTGACCAAAGTTGGCAACCCTGCATTTTATTTGACATAGTAAAATGCAGTTTTCAACTGAAGCGACTTATCATTCCTTTGCTTTGTTGCTCTGACAATTACAAAACGAATGAGAAAACATTATATGCGTCACTTTTTACCCAATTGTAATAGCGATCTGTTCTTTTAGTATTTATATTAAAAGCGAGGCTTTTATTTTATTACTGTTGTGGGATTAAGATTCATTTCACAAGATTAATCTATGGAAATCAATACTTAAATCAATGAGAAGAAAAACATATGACATAAACACGACTGTATTATGGGTTCTATGGCTTTTCTGGGGGTCACAGACTGCGCTTCTCTAAGGATCACTGACTGTCTCAGTGTAGTTTTGATAGGTTAGCGGTATGCTAATGCGATTTCCCATTAACAAAAACAAAAGGTGTGATACACTGAAGTATGTCGCTGCTGTTGGTTAAAAGGAGGTCGCCGGTTCTATTGATGATAGGACCTTTCTGAAACAATCTCGGACCATGAAATAGGAAGGCAATTCACTTATAGCTCAGTAGCGGAATCAGTACTTTTTCCGCACCCCAAACGCAACATTTTCATCTCCAAAATCTTTTGGGGCAGAATCCCCACCACCTATAGGTCAGAGAAATTACTTACCGAGGGGCTGAAAACTTGGCCCAGCTAATTGATTAGTTGATTAACCAGATTATCAAATAACTACTCTGGTCTGGTATCAGGGAAGAAGCTGTCGGTACCTCCACTCAGGCCTGGTATGTTTGCTGGTGTTTTTCAGGTGCTGTACAAGGAGGACTTTGAGAAGAACAAGGGAAAGAACTTCAGCGTGGTTGCTGACACACCGGAGTTTCAGCGTATCAAGAAGACGCAAGATCAGATCAGTAATGTGCGTCCACCAGCCGTGCTGCTCTCCTCGCGTTCTGAATGAAAGTGATGTTAGGGGCCTCTTGCTCTCGTCCTCTTTCTCCACCATGGGGATTCAGAGCCATGTTCACTCTGCTGGTGTCACGAAGGGGTTTTAAAAAGAAGGGGTGAAGGCCCTTGAAAGACTTACTGATTTACTGCTGCTTCTGCTGGTTTTTATGCTGAATAATTTCATGCTGATCCGGTGTCTGAAATAACAGCAGCATCGGTGTTAAGATGTGTCTGAGTGTTCCTGCCACAGCACTTTGTTTTTGCTGGAGCTGTCAGTACGGGCTGCATTTCTGCCACATTGGGCATTGCCACGGCAGCCTCGTGCCAGGTTGGCGCCATCAGCCGGACCGGGCCTAACTGACCCAAATGGGCCAAACGAGGTCAACACTGGAAGTAGAAAACATGTAAGATTTTCATAGGACAGTGGCACGGCAGAGGAGGTGGTTTTCTGTGTCTGGTTGGGGGGAGCAAGGTCCCTGGCATGGTCGGTGCCAGAGGTGGTAGCGTGCTGGTATAAGAAAGATTTGATGCTGTTTTAGGAAAGTGGCGCAGCTGGAAAGTTTAAGGGGGGGGGCCTTTTTCATTGCTGCACCGCTAAAAATGTACCGCGCAAGATCAGAAACGGAAGATATGGCTGACGCTGGAGTTGAAAATAATGACACTGGGATTGTCAAAAATCGATTCTCAGATACTAATTGGTATTAAAAATTAGTATCTGATTAGATACTCATTTTCACCATTATTGATACCAGCAGTGTGGTTTTCGCCTCATTTGCCACACTTCACACAGCACCACTACAGCGCACACGCACACTCGTGCAGCCCCTCCCCTTCTCTCAATAGCCACTGAACACATTCACGCTGGTTAACACGCACATACCGAGTTGGCCGAGCATGGCATATGCTGCAGTTGAAGGCTCTTCACAAGCTGCTTTAGTTTAAAAAAAAAAAAAAAAAAAAAACGCAAAATTACCATTTGGAAGAATTTCGCAGACGAGCATGGAAACGCTAAGGATGCCAATATGCATCTATGCAAACAGTGCTACAACGTTGTGGCGACGAAGTCAAGTAGCATGTCAAACCTGGCAAAGCATCTTAAAGACCGACATTCCGGTCTTTATGAGAAATTTCGCGAGATCCGTAAAGCTCACATTCCAGCAATACTTATAAAAAATGTTAACTTGGCCGGCACACACCTTAACGTTAGCTGATTATTTTTATTTTATTTATCCTTTATTTGGCCTTTATTTTACCAGGAAGGTTTCATTGAGATACAATATCTCTTCTTCCAAGACAAAGATGGCAACAAATAAGAAAAATAAGACAAAAGTTTCATATACATACACACAGACGATTAATATAAACACAAACTAAAATATATACAAATATTCAAAAATACCTAGAATAAAATAAATTTATATGAAACAATGACACTTTAAGCTCAGAGTTTAAGAGATTTTTAAAAACATTCAGAGAAGGCAAGTCTAAATTTAATATGTTTTGTAATATATTCCATTCCTGGTGCATAAGAACAAAAGGCAGATTTCCTCAGTTCTGTGTGTGTAGTGGGAGGCTGAAGGAGAAGTTTAACTGATGAACACTGTATGTGTTAGTGCGGAATGTCAGCAAACTACATATGAACTGAGGTAATTTTCCCATTAAAGCCTTTGCAATAAAAACCAGGCAATGCATTTTCCTTATAAGAAAAGGAAATTTATAAGCAATTAGTCAACCAACACGTTAGCCGTTTATCATCATCCAGGTAGCGGATAGACGCAATGGCTAATAGTTAATGTGGGAACAATACAAAAATGTGTCCTGCAAAATGTGGTAAACGCCCAGTTATACTTCCAAAAAAAAAAAACATCATATACCGTAATATAAGCTCTACGCTGTGCAAAGTGAAACTGCAAACCAGGAGCCACCATCTAGCCAAATCAGCGCGCAGTGTCACTATCCTCTTACAGGAAGGTATGTGTGCAGAGGCAGACATCATTTCTTCCCTGAAGCTGACCATGGGGCCCCTGTCATATAGCCTATCTCATGCACCACAGTCATGGTCTAACTTGCACTATATACAGCATGTTTTTTTTTTTTTTTTTTTTCCCCTGCCGTCTGTTATCCTCAGCTAACGGTTGCTGTTCACCAGCAGCGATTTTGGCGGTTTCAGTATGATGGGCTGTGCTGAGTATCACAGGGTAGGCCTTTAAAATGCCTTAACCAGCCCCTGTGAGAGCCTCTCCACTGATCCTCGAACAGCATTCAGCCTTTTCTCATTTTTTTTTTTTTTTTAGCAGTAATGGGCCCCAGTGTCTCTCAATAAATGGACCTTTCAAACCACAGTTACTGAGGGGAGTGAGAATTGATTGTTTCTCTCATGGTTTGTGTTAGAGAGCTGGTTCAGGACATGGAAAACAAGCTTTCATCATAGGTGTGATCCTGGTATTTGTGTCTTGGTTGTGGAATCCCCACCATTCGAGGACAGGTTCCTGCTTGCCCCTGCCAGGAAGGGGGTCTTCGTGCCACGCACTCACAGAGCTGCAGGGCTACGCGGCTCACACACTTGGGCCTGCGCTGGCACGTCCTGCTGCTGTTCTGTCACTGAGTATTTTCACCTGTGCACATAGATAACCCCTGCGTTTATGTCTTTATGGCGATTGCTCCCGCAGTCTGCTGGCCTTCATTCTCGCTTTCATCCTCCCACCTTTTGGTTACCATGACCTCCATAGAAACACAGTGCAGCTCAAACCTGAAATCAGTTAGATGATAGAGCTGTTCGTCAGGTGAGCTCTGCAGGACAATATGGCAGCTGTCAGACACGTCTGACATGTTTTATTCACTGCTGTGAGGCGGCACCTTCCAGGATAGACATGCCCATCCATTCCTCCCTCAGTCACCCCCCTCTCACATGTGTAATCTGCCCTATTAAAATCACGAGGAGGGGCACAGAGTTAGATATACTCACTGGCCGTCAGGTTTTCCCGCTTTTATATGTGTCAAGAAACTTATGAAGTGAAAATTACAGATTTGGCATGAAAACTGAGCTGGGGCAAAACCGGAAACCCCCCACAGGTGTGTCTTGGAGATAAAAATCCAGTCAGCTTTTTTTTTTAGATGGAGAGGAGTATCACATGAATTAAGAGCAGTGTCATAGGCACTTTTAATATCCTCTGAAAGTATGACAACACCCCCCCATGCCTTTCCCAGCTTCTCTCAGAATTTCACAGATGGTGGGGGGCCTTATTGTGCATATTGTCTGTGGCAAACCACCAAATGTGCAAATTACACTGCCTAATTAACGAACCCAAGGTTGTAATGAAGCGCGTCATGCTTTGCCGTTGGCGAGTGTGCTGTCAGTCCCGACTGAGTGAGCCGGATGTTGAGTCGTATCAATGACACTTCTGCTTGCTTTATTTTGTGGTGTAGCCGTGACCCATACTCTTTCAGAAAAGCTTTTCATTCTTACCCCTCCCCTCCCTTTTAGCCTGTCTTACTCACTACCTGTTCCTTGTATCTAGCAGTGTTGCTTAGCAACACTTGGGTCACATGACATAGTGATTATGTCATTTCCCTTTTGGTTTTCAAGTTCTTCCAAAAACGGAATTGTGTTTAGCCTCATACCTAATAAGGAAGAGATGGTGGGAGGAGTATGAGAGGAGCAACAACCCCTGATGGTAATTATGGAGAACTACAGTGTTTTTTGTGTTTGTGTACAATTTTTTATATGCACTTTGACCTTTGAGTAACTTCTGGAAGATGCCGCACAATGACAAACCAAGCCTTGAACATTTTTTTTCTCCTCCCGCTGCTGACTGATCTTAGAGGTGCCATCACAGTAAAACATTTTATTCACACCCACCAACTTGAAGCATGTTTTCTCCGTCCTTGGTCTGCATTAGGAAATGTATCCTTTTTTTTATCTCCATCTCATCTGGGCTCTTAAGTTGGTAAGCTGCACTGTTCCTCTCCCCCACCACAAACTCTGAATGATGACATTAGTTTTTGCTGTGTAATGAGAGGCTCCTTCCTCACCTGTTTATGTATGGAGAAGTACAGTGGTTGCCATTAGCGCATACTGAGCCGAGGTAGTGGAGCAGTTTTGAAACCAAATGCCTGTCTCTCCCTGGACCATCACAGATCAAGTACCACGAGGAGTTTGAGAAAAATCGCACAGGTGGAGAATCACCGTCTCCTCAGACTAACACCTTCCCAGGTATTCTCGTCCACCTGCCCCCCCAATAATGCGTCAGAGCAAGTAGAGCCACAACAGAGAGCGTTAAAAACTATTTTTTTCCGCAAGGCTGCTTGACTGCTGGACATGACTGACTAAAAGGACTAACTGTGCCCCACTCTGCACTGGAATCATTACCCCTAAATCTATTGATCTATATATTGCACATTCCTGTTCATTCATATCTGTTGCCCATTTGCACAGCTGTTTTTTTTTTCTCAACCTGTAATTTTGAATATGTCACATGTAAATGCTTTGTATATTTATATTATTTTTATTCCTGTCTCTTCCACTACGACCAGCACAATCAAAATTTCATCTCAGTGTATGACCATGCATCATGTTGCTGAAGATGATAGGTACTTTGACTAACGGTGCACTCTGCTTCTGGCTGTTCTCCTGCTCTAGTTCCTTCAGTAGCCGTCCCATTTTTGAGGAGAATGTGTCCATTTCTCTGCATACAGTGTGCCGGCTTTGTTCACTCTCTCTTACTGACTGACTGGTTGCTGCCCTCGTCCGACAGGCTTTCCTCAGCAGCCTGTGGAACCTCACAACTACCACTATGACCCCAGCCCTGAGCCTGTGTGCCATGCCACTCCTGTACCACCTTCTGCTGGGGGGGTAAGGAAACTTCTCCCAGACCATTCTTTTGTAATTCTGGTACCAAGCGGACTTCTCCCTCTTTTTCTGGACCTCATTGTTTATGTACTTCAGTGTTTTGGAGGCGAGGCAAACTAGTGTTTGCCAAAATAGCAGTAAAAATGTACCAGGCCTGTGTCTGCATGCCTGTTTAACCATGGTGCCCGGCTCTGTCTGTATGTGTATACAGAAGCGGTTCCGGGCCGTGTATGACTATGCAGCAGCGGACGAGGACGAGGTGTCATTCCAGGATGGCGACGTGATCCTGGACGTGCAGCAGATTGACGAGGGCTGGATGTACGGGCGTGTGGAGCGCACAGGCCAGCAGGGGATGCTGCCCGCCAACTACGTGGAGGCCATGTGAGGGCGGGGAGGAGACAGCCAGAAGTAGGGGAGAGGGGCAGAGGAGAATGTCAGATCCAGCGTGCCATCTTATTTTATGATACACTTTCTTAATTTCGCTTGCTTGTTGCTTTAACTCTCCCCCCCCCCCCCCCAAAAAAAAAGCCTTATCACTCAGCTTTCCCAGTGCAATCTATCTGTCTCTCTCTCTGCCTTCCTCTATTTAAGTATTGAAAAATAAAGTGCTGTCACAGGTGGGCGCGGTGACATTGACAGTTGTGTCCCATAGCTCAATCCAACCCACCGCACCCCCCCCCCAACAAAACCCCCACAAGTACTTACTGCTCTCAGAGGACAGGCATAATTGCATAATTGCATTTCTCTTTTGGGCTCCAACTGCAGTAGGACAGAGCTGCATGGCTAGTGGACATTGCTCATGTGAAAACACACCCTGAAACGTGCAAATAGGCAATGCACAGTCCTTGGGTACCCCACTGTCCACCAGCAGGCACCAGCCGGCTTCTCTCATACCCCTCCTTACTCTCCCTCCAAGTGTGGTACAATTGTCAATGAATCAAAAAACCAGAACTGGAATCTTGACACATTCCTTTAGTAGCTACTTCAGAAATGCACTCTCAAATTACACAAACCTTTATATGTTTATATCTACCGTGTATGGGATAAGTTATGTATGCAGCAAAGCATTTTGGGTACTACTTACTGACATGATTTCACATGCCTGAACGATGGAAGAAAGGGTATGTAAAATCTGTATCACTATACAAAAGAATCTTCGTAGTTTCCCATGGGACAAGTACATTATACAAGAAAGGGGAAGCAAAGCTAAACAAAAGGGTATTTTAGGCCAGTGTCGCATTTTTCAGTAATTTCTGCTTTTTGCTTTTCCGCACTGGCCTGCTTTCTTGTTATCTGAGTAGGTGTGGTTTAATTGCACTTGGCCATGGTCCATGCTATGCTGGTGCTGGTGAGTGTGGTGTTACTGCCCAGCACCCCCTGTTTGCAAGGGATTCTGGGACGGCAGAGCCTCTAGGCATGGTCATTGTGTTTTGCGAGGGTCTGAATTCCCAAACATATAGCATTTTTCTATAAAGAATACCAAAATTGTATTTTATGTACTGCAAACTGTAGCTGTTTTACAGCTAGTTCGGAAAGGAAAACTTTAGCTGGGCTTAAACATTTTTAAAGAATTTTCATCATTGCATTGTCATTTTACCATCATCAAGCAGTCTGACAGATGTTTATAACATTTTAACAGCATTGTTCTTGTTCACATATTATGTTGGTCATATTCTGAATGTTGCCTTACAGATGAGTTGTAGTAAATCAGTGGGTTTTATACTATCAGATTTTTGGGCAGATTTCAAATTCCCATCATTAAATATATTAAAAAAAATAATAATTAAAAACTGCTTATTCAGAGAATAGTCTGTTTCAGAGTTAAATACTGGTCTCTTCTTGTGTTTCAAATGTTTCCTATGCAAGACTTAACCGTGTGTGTCCATTTATTTTAATGGCTGAGTAGGCCTTCCATGAGAATTTACTGAATCTTTAATATCGATGAATGATGTATTTGAATTCATTTTGGCTGAGCTGCGACACCTGCTGGTTTTAAGTGGGAGTGCAGGGTTGGTTGAAAAGTGATTTAATGTGGGACTTGGTGCCCTGCAAACTCGTGAGGTGTGGGTTGGTTTTACAGCAGCGGGAATGCATCAGCCCAGCCTCATGGCATGGTTTTAAAGGAATGTCTGCAACAAAGCTGCTCATCTTAATTAGAGAAAAGTTTGGGGTGCTGTCACAGATGATTTGAGCGTGAAATAGGTGAGGGAAAGAATGCGTATGAGCAGGGCTGGACTGACCATCTGGCAGACCAAGCATTTTTATGCTCGGCAAATGTTGTCCCCTCATGTATGACAAAATTTACCTTTGGCCTGTGGGGAACCCAAAAGTCTAGGGCCAGTTTTTAATCCCAGTCCAGCCCTGCATCCAAGTGTGTTCTTAAATGAACACACCAATGGGTGCATAGAAACAGTAAAATTTGCAGTAGCTAAGATGCCTTTGTCTAAAGGGGACGAAGGAAAATGGCTATTCTTGGTACAGTCTATCACCAATAACAGTCACCCCTATTCTTTGTTTGCATGTGTCATTAATATCCTTATGTGTTATTTGCCTTTTTCTGCCTTAAACATTTTTGCGATGGACCTTCACAGTGATGATCATAAATTGGGAGTGGGAAAGTTTATTTTACTTATAAAACTCTTTCGAAACAAAGTTCAGTATTTTATGTAAATATAATCTATGGTGACAATGGTAATATGTCAGAAGTCAAGGACTAAAAATTTATGATTTGGGCAGTGGTTGATCATGATCAACATAATCCGTTTTCCATTTCAGAAATTTGACAGAATTTTTCCATGAAGAATACCTGAAATGAAGTGTTATATATAAACAAATTTGAGATTAGTTGGTCAGAAATTATCCTTGATGGTTGCGTTTCACTATGCTTTATTAGGCTACTAGTATTTTCAGTTCCAATCAACGTATTGCACCTCAATTGACAGCTACTGAAAGGGACTGTTACTTTTTGCATACTTTTTGCTTGCTTAATAACTCGTGAAATGGTGTAGCATTACTTGTCTGCTTAGAGGTTGTTGAATAAGAAATGTTAGCAGTGTATATGTTCAAGAGCCTTACTTGAAGTGAAGGGTTTCAGATTGAAAGGAGGCCGGTTAAGGTTAAAATTAAGGTTCTGAGTTGCCCTTGTTGGTCCACAGTGAGAAAGCAGGTTCTGATTTAAATGCTGTCTAAGCAGTAGTTCAGAGCAGGGGCAAAATGAATATTGCACACATTTCCCTCATTTTTCAAAACTCTGCTTCCTTTCAATTGCATCGTACAATGATTTGAGCAGTACAGTCGGCATGCAACTTCTAAATTCCACCTGTCCTGCTAAGCTATACTTAACGACTATTACAGACTTTCTATGTGCTGAAATAATTGTTTCAGACATCAAATATGCAGAGTAAAAGTTATTCATGCATAATGTCTTAGAACATTCCATTTTTCTTTTGCATTTTATTTGTATATACAAATCATATAAAAGTCATAAATGAACCTGACTGAAATTGAAAAATTGGGAAAACATTTTGCTGTTCTTCTAGATCCCTTGTACTGATTGACTCAAGACTCAATAAAATTTTGTTTCTAACTGGAAGTCTTGTCTGTTTTATTGATTCAGTATAGCATCATCACTCCTTTACCACCAATAGTGGATTTCAGTCAGTCACACCAAGCGTATTTTAGGGTTTGCTATTTGAACACCATTCAAGTTTTTTTTTAATGCTTTTTGTGCAATTTTAATCGCAGAACAACCAGTGGCAAAGTTGGTACAGTTAGTCAGTTTTTTGGCTGCAATATCTTTTCAATTCAATTTATTTATATAGCGCTTTTAACAAAAGTCATTGTCACAAAGCACTTTACATTTAACCGGCCAGAACCCCACCAGGCAAGCCTGAGGTGACCGTGGCAAGGAAAAACTCCCTCTAGCAGGAAGAAACCTTGAGAGGAACCTAGACTCGGAAGGGGACCCCATCCTCCTCTGGGCGACCGGGGAGCATGAAATTTTATTGACATTGACATTAATTCCAGTTCATATAGTTTTTAAAGTCCCAGTTGGTTCCATGTAATTATCTCCAAGGGGTCCAGGTGAGGGTTGAAGCGGTGTAGTGTCAGCTCGGGATCAGATTGGAAAAGAAAAGATGAAGAAGAGCGTTATTGCCCTACATGAGCAAATGCTCTTCCCACAAAAGTAACGTTCTTTATTCTGGGTATGAATAGAAGACCTGCATCTTGTGATCTAAGCGTATGAGTCGGAATGTAGTTGAAAATGTGGTCACTCATACTGCGGTGCAAGACCGTTTACAGCTTTATAAGTTGAGTAGTATTTTGTACTCAACACGAAATCTAACTGGCAGCCAGTTGAGTGAAGATAAAATTCGGGTAATATGATCATATTTTTTAGTTTTGGTGAGGACTCTGGCTGCTGCATTCTGGACTAGCTGGAGTTTATTTAATGACCTATTTGGACAACCGGAGAATAAGACATTACAGTAATCGAGCCTGGAGGTAATAAACGCATCAACCAATTTCTCTGCAACTTGAAAGGATAGCATGTTTCTTAATTTGGCAATATTACGCAGGTGAAGGAAGGCAGTATGGCTAATGTTAGAAGCACGTACATCAAACAAAAGATCAGAATCTAGAATAACACCAAGGTTTTAACAACAGTACTTGGTGCAATAGATAGTCCATGCATCCAGATTGATTATGATGTCAGATAGTGTACTTCTGATGACTTTAGTGCCAGTAAGAAGAACCTCAGTCTTGTCTAGATTTAACTGGAGGAAGTTGTCTGACATCCACTTTTTGATGTTAAACATTCTTCCATTCTCTGAAGTTGCTGTCTATCTTCTGGTTTAGCCGATATATATAATTGTGTATCATCTGCAAAGAAATAAAGGCTAATTCCATGCTTACGAATAAATGAGCCTAAAGGTGACATGTATAGCAAAAACATTTGGGGACCTAAAACTGAACCTTGTGGCACTCCATATCTGACCTTGACATGTTCTGAGGAATCACTATTTAAATCACATACTGATAGTGGTCTGAGAGGTAAGATTTAAACCAAGAGAGTGCCACTCCCCTTATGCCTATAGTATGTCCAAGCTTATGTAAGAGAATGGCATGATCTATAGTATCAAAAGCAGCACTAAAATCAAGCAGCACTAGGAGTAAGGCACAGCCTTGGTCAGCAGATAGGAGAAGATCATTAACCAACTTCAGTAGTGCAGTCTCTGTGCTAAGATGGGCTCTAAACCCAGACTGAAATCTTTCATAAAACTGATTCTCCTGCAGAAATGAGGTTAGTTGACTAGCTACAACTCTCTCTATTATTTTAGAGATAAATTGTAGATTAGAGATTGGTCTATAGTTTCTCATTTCCAAGGGATCCAAGTTTGGCTTCTTCAATAGAGGTTTAATTACTGCTAGTTTAACAGATTTTGGTAGATGGCCAATGCTGATTGAGGAGTTAACTATTGCTAGTAGTGGTTCAATAACTGCTGGGATCATCTCTTTGAATAATTTTTTTGGAACAGGGTCTGGCATACAAGTAGATGAATTTGAAGATAAGATTAAGGACATCAGTTCTGATTGGTTAACCACGGTAAATGATTCAAATATGGTGGTTGCAGCATTAGCACAGGAATGTAGAGAATGTAGTTATTGGAATAGTCAAAATGTTCTGTCTAATTGAACATATTTTTTGGTCAAAAAATTGCATAAAGTCATCACTGGAAAATAACACGGACATATTTTGAGTAGTAGTCTGGTTATTAGTCAGCTTGGACACCATATTAAATAGGAATGTAGGATTTTTTTTATTTCAATTAGCTGCGATAGATACTCTGATTTAGTAGCACTAAGAGCCTTTTCATAGCTACCCATAGCCTCTTTCCATGCTAGTTCGAACACCACTAGTTTATTTTGACGCCACTCACGTTCTAATTTCCATGTCTCCTGTTTTAAAGTATGCAAGTGGTCATTATACTGTACCAAAGAGCAGTTATATTTTCTCTGATCTTTTTTATTTTTAATGGAACAATTTTATCTAAGGTGGAACTAAGCGTACATGCTAAATTATCCATAGTGCTATCAAGGTCAGTGGGATTCAACATTATTTTTGACAAAAATGATAGCTCAGGGAGATTATCAATAAAGTTACTTGCTGTATTTGATGTGATTGCACGTTTGGCATAGAAGCGAGTCGAGTAGTTAATATTTTGAGCAAAGTAAATATTAAACGTAATAAGATCATAGTCAAAGATAATACTGGTTTGAGGCAATAGAGTTACATTATCTACAGTTATCAAGACCAAACGATAGGATTAAATCAAGGGTATGACCGCAGTTGTGGGTGGGCCCAATTACATTTTGAATGATGCCCGTAGAGTCTAGTATATTAGTAAAGGCTATTGTCAGGGGAACTTGTTCGTTGTCTACATGAATATTAAAATCCCCCACAATTATTGCTCTTTCAGTTGAAATAACTAGGTCTGAAAGG
>JABJVO010000094.1:818932-834385 GCA_026770805.1 Boulengeromyrus knoepffleri
TTTTTTGGGGCCGGGAACCAATTAATTGGTTTTCCATTATTTCTTATGGGGAAAATTCGATCAGAACTCGAACTTTTCGATTCGTAGTTCTGAATGGATTAAATTCGAGTTCTGCGGTACCACTGTACTTAATATTTGTGCTGTAGGATAATCTTAAACTAAATTAATAAAAAAAAATATATGTTAAAAGTAATATGAAAATCTATATGTTTAACAATGTAATGTCAAATCACAATAAGGGTTCAAAAAAGTGTCTTTATTTGGTGTAAACCAAGAGTACTTCAGAATTGCTGTGTGAAAATCAGAAGGGCTAGGGTTAGGTTTTATACACATAAATGCATACAAAAAAAACATATAATCTGTTCAAGAACTGATGCAAAAATTATAATTGAATAGTATACTGTATAATAAAATCATATCATCTTTGAGTTATATTGTTCAGTGTTTATTCTTAGTTCATTATTGTTATACAAACGGATACAAAATACATACTGTACTGTGAGCCCTGGGGACAGTAGCCTTAATAATAAATGCGGAGATGCTCGCGCTGCAGGTGTTATGGAAAAGTCAGTTCCCTCCTGTTCTCCCAGTCACATGCTGATTTGAAATAATGACGTCACCGGTTACTTTGTAGTTAGATGGTTTCAATGTCGTTTTAATGTCTCTCTTAATGTCTTTAATGTGCTGAGGTAGACAAAACATTTATGCAGGAACATCGCTTGTCTATTTGTTTATTCATTAAAGATAGCTGAAACTTTAAATCGTCGTGTTTCCTGGTAAAATACAGAAAACGGTAGTATTGTTGTGGGACATCATGTGTAGTACGCGTGACGATTGATGTTTATTCTAATTTTGACTGCAGGCAATTTAGTCCTTACATTTTTCAACTACAGCTGACAGCAATGTCTTTGTACCCTTTGTCTAATCCCGTTCTATTAAAACATTGTGAGGCATGATTTCCTATGCTAAAACCAGGCCCGGCTCCAGCTTTTGGTAACAGGGTGGGCCAGGAAGATTTTTTGGGGGGCAATTACATATAAAAAAGGATATTTCAGACAGAAGTCCTATGACAGCAAAGCATTCTATGGGGCTCCTAATTTCCAAGCATGTACACCCTAAAGTTATCTGACATCTTAGCCAGTGTGTGCATGTGTGCAGATGCATATGAGTGTAGTTATGTGAGCATGTGTGTATGTTTGTATGCGTGCATGGGTCTGTCTGTGTGCACCTGTATATGTAGCTTAGGTGTCTGTGTGCATGCATGTATGTACGTGTATGTGGATCATCCTCCATCATACATACTTTAAGTAGTATACAACATTTCTACTAAAACAGGATATATTTCAGACAGAAAAATAAAACTTCTGCACAAAATGCTGCCTAACTTGGCTACTTTATTGGTTACTTTTAAGCTATATTATACACAGAATAGCACTGAACCTTAAATACTGCATGTCATGACATGCGGGACTACTAAATACCCGACAGGGAAAGCAAAAGCAAGCATGTTTTTTGAAGGAATATTCAAGCCAGGGTCTAGATTTATGCCATGTAGCAGAGAAACATCTCTCTCTACAGTACCACTGATTTCTTGCCGCGGATAAGTTTTTAGAACCGTTGTCTGTTCAAATAATCGGCAACATCGCCATCACTGCGAGACGGACCAGCAACATCATCATTTGATGTAGCGTTTTGCTACGTATGGAGCCTGCCTTGGTTCAGGTGAGAAATAAATTTGTGATCTGTGGGCACGGTTTTACATACCCGTCCCCACGATTCAGGAATCCCTGTACATGGTTTAGCAAATCCGTACCTACAGTTTAGCAGTCTGTGTACACGTGTTTGCAAACAAAGTCGCACACTATTTTGCACATCTGCAAAGGCGCTTCTGAGGAGTCTCACACTTAAGTCCACAAACAAATCTGTCCCGTAGTGCATCTTCCAAATATGCACCAAACTCCAATGTTCCAAAAGTCTTTTCAGCATCGCAAAATATTGTGCTAATGTTTCCCCTTCCCCCTGATTAAGCTTGTGGAACTGGAATATCTTCGCTATCACCAGCGGTTAGGGACTAAATGAGCTCGCAAAACTTCCACAATATGGCTATATTCCATCTCCCCAGGCTTCATAGGAGCTACAGTATTAAACTGCAGAGTAGCCCATACATTTTAGGTCCCATCACACTAAACAGCATGGGCACTTTCTTCGCGGCTATAATGTCATTAGCCAGAATATAATGTTCAAAACGTTCAATATACGTTGTCCATGGCTCACCAGCATCATTAAAGGGGTCCATATGCCCAATTACACCAGCCAGTCTTTGGGGGGCTTGCACTGTAACACTAGACTCATCCGCAGAAAAGTGGCTCCCCAAACAGCCTACACTAGCACATTAGCTAGCCACTTCGCTGCATGGATGTGCCATTTTGTCCAAACTGACGCACACCAGCAAATCATGCACAGGTTCAGGACTCCACAACTTGTCGCCAATTTATGTTATGTTATTCCCTAATGTCTACATGCAAACAATTTCACATGCATACTCAGAGTCATGCTGACACATTGTCTTCAGGTTCCACCAACTCTAGAGGTTCTTTTTTATTGCATCCAGGGAACTCCACTTGGTACATAACTCCTCAAAAGCTTGGCGCCACCTACCGGTTACTATTTACGTAACAACATTTAGTTTCATATACAACAGATAGATGCTCAAGTTGGGGAGCATGAGGCAAACTAGTTTGAAGAGTCGTTATGTTTCCATCTAGTGTCCTGCTGGTGGTAGTGAAGACTATTATGCTGCCACTTCAACAGGATTATGAGGATTAGATGTTTAGACAAATCTTCCTAACGTTCATATGACGACAGATGGTGTCCCACTGTGCACTCCATGGAGAAGAAGGAAACAAATTAGGAGTACAGCAAGACCTTGGACATTCGCGAGGTTACGTTCCAGAACCTGTCACGAATGAGGAGGATTAGCTTAATACAGTACCTTTAAAAACCAACCCTTTCAGTGTTTATAGCAAATGCGTCTCGAGAGGGAAACCCCAGAAGCCTTTACTATGTACGTAAACATTAGCGCCTTTCTAGAAATTTATCATTTTTTTGTGCGTTGAATTTACGTTAACGTGTACTTACTTTACAAAATAGTAAATGAACTATTTTCTAATATTTATGTAACCATTAGTGTTTCTGTCACGTATTGCCGGGGCACGGACCGGGGAAGCAGGGTAAGGATGCAAGGGTTCGGGGAACACGGGGTTTAATCAAAAGGTAAAGACAAGCAGGACAACGGAACAGGCAGCAAACTTAAAATCACGTTAATGACCGGATTCGGGAAACATACTTAAAAGCAGACTTAAATACACAAGACTAATGACAGCAACGCAAAACAGCTGATCACACAGGGATTCCACACGAGGTAGATGAGGGGGCACACAGGAGGATCTGACGAGCAGGTCATGACACTTCCAAAAGTAATAAACTTGTAAAGGTACAGTACAGTATGTACATAAAAAGGAACATTTCCATAAGAAAGCCATGTTTTTTAAGGGATTTTTTAAAACTGATTTATATTGTATGTCTTGAACATTCCCCCAAAACACAGTAGAATCTTTATTAACTAAATTTTTCTTACCAATTTTACACTTAAAAGCATGAAAACTTATAAATTATTACGAAAATTAAACATAAACACTTCTGTAGAGTTTTTCAAGGATTTCGCAGATGTGCGAAAAAAATCGTGGATGCAAATAAGTTCGGTTCCAATGAAATTTTCGCACATCTGTGAATTTGCGAATCACAAACGCACGAGGGCTTACTGTATATGTTTATTACTTAACTGTGTCAGGATCAGTCCTTGTACCGTCCTGTTCCTGTCCTTAATCTCCCAGTTTGGCCAGCAGGTGTCGCTGGCCATCCCATAGTTTTCCCTGTACTTCACTTTTCACATATAGTCTTCTTTAAAAGAACCGAACTCAGACCTCTAGAAGTGGTCCCAAAAGTGGACCAACAGAAGGGGAACTCAGTTCTTTTTGTGTTCACAATGTGAGTTCATTTGAAAGGGGACTCAGTTCTCTTTTTGGTTTACTTCAGCTCAGATGGGGCCTCAGTCCTTTTTCTGTTCATACTTAAAGTTCTTATGGAGCTCTCAGACCTTTACTTCTTTGGATTCTGGGTAGTTTCCACATCAACACACCCACATTCAATTAATTTTTTTGGGTTGGCACAGGTACTTCCACAGAGAATACTGTCCAGCTGGTCGTAAAATGGACATGTGTCTTTAATTTCTGCCGATTCTCTGCTTCTTCGAATTTTGTCACATGTAACAAAGTACTTTTGATGCATTTTTTTTTTACTTTGACATGGTACTGCAGTGCAGTCCTTTGGAATCCTCTAGCCTTCATTTCAACTGCAAACTGCAGGAACACCTTTGCATTCCTGTGTGTTGTAGATAGTTGACGTTTTATGTTTTCTTCGTTCCGAATGTCAAGAAGCGCCGTAGTCTCCTCCTCTAACCAAACTATTCTGTGTCCCACACTTGCAGCCATTATTTTTGCTTTTTTCCCGGGACTGTACCATGTGATCTGCCTACCGCAAAGCTAAAGGGTAAAAATTGTCGAAGCAAGCCATGACCGTTTTGTGTTCATAATGCACTAGTTAAACTAACTGTGTCGCGGACTAAAAGCGAACCGGACTGAGACTACCTCCCGATGTGGTCTCAGTTCGGTTCGTTTCAAAAGGGTCTGAGTTTGTTTGGCGTGTTCACGTATACACAAAAATGCTGACTAATTGATCTCAGTTCGCTTTAAAGGATGAAACGGACCAAGTGTGAAAATACCCTAAGTTTAGTTTTCTCTTCCCTTCCTGGCATGTTCCCCTGCTCCCTGGACCATAATATGTTTGAATGAGCGAAGTGCACAGCTGAGATCTGTGCTTCCCTACCATTGTGGTTTTGAGGCTGACCAAAAGCCAATCTCAACTTTGCTGGACATTTTGAATTTTGTTTTCTTAGTTTTAGTTATGTTGCATTCCTGTTATTTATGTATTGGTTCTTGTTTTTGTGTCTTTGTTAGTTTTCCCTGCTTTTATGTAGTTTTGTAGTCATGCCCTGTTCCTTCTAGCATTTCATTCTTGAGTCCATTATGATTATTACCCTCACCTGTTTCTTGTTGTCCCAGTCTCTATTGTTTGTTTGTAATTAGTAATAACTTACACCTGTTTCAGAAAGTCTATCCTGTTAATGTAATAACTCAAAAAGTATTTGAATGGTCTTTTAAACTTAGCAGATACTTTCTGTTGATGACAAACTGGAATTGATCGCACAAATTTGAAGCAGCATAGCAAAGAAAAGGGCAGTTTTAATATTTGAGCTTCTTAAAATGATAACTGAAAAAGTATTTGAAGGATCTTTTCTCAACTTTGTTGACACATCGTGTAGGGGAAAAACTGGAAATAATCAAATGTTGAGAAAACTCATCCCAAAATTGAAGCAACACTGTTTCATGTCAGCAAAGGGAAGTATGAAAGCAGATATCATTTGACTTGAGAATGTGATAAGTTAAAAAATATTTGATGGATCTTATTTTTGCTTTACAGAAACATTACATGGATGAAGATCTGATTTAACTTTCAGATAAATTGCCCCAAAAATGAAACAGCAGCAATATGTGGCATCAAAGGAAGAAAACAGCAGCTGTAAAAGACTCTTGGTATTGTGAACACAGTAGCTCTAAAAGTATTTTTTGGATCTATTTCAATTTTTTCAGACATAGGTGAGAAATTAAAAGTGGTGAAATTCTGAGACTGATCACACCAAAATTGAAGCAGTACTGCATAGTGATACCAAGAAAGGTTTCAGACACCTGATCCCATTAGAGTGATAAGTCAAAAAAGTATTTGACAGGTTTGCTAATATAAGAACTTTGTGTTTGGTTTGGTAATGTTTAGTTTTCACCTGTGGAGCAGATTTTTAGCTAACTGGAGCTTGTCTGTATACAATCTATGTAGCAGTAATATTTGATCTCAGAAGAAAATCATACGGTAGTTGCTTAGTAATACCTAGAGAGTTCTGGAGGGGCCAGGGACAGCTTTTTTAAATTTCATCCATACAATGTACTAAGAAAGTCCAAGTTGGAATGGAAGACAAATTATGCATTATTATAAAGATGTGCGTGAATACGTTTACCAATGTAAAACAAATAGCATTTGCACACTTAACTGTAGCATCTGGCTTTGCGGTCACTTGTTCAATGAACGAATAGGTATAGTTTTGGAATTATGGTTCATATGGTTAAGCACATTTATTGGTTTCCACATTTTTAGTTGATCCATCCAGTGACTCTAGAATTTGTACAGGTTGAGGGGCATGGAGGAAGTAAGACTTAGATTAGGGGACTGGGTGACAGGACTTGGGAATACATTGCTGTCATTCTGTCAGCATTCTTTCTAATCACATTTCTCTTTTTAATAACTAGTTCCAAGGGTGGTCCAGTATCATTGCAATGACTACCAATTTTGGGACATCAGAGCCATGTGATTATTAGTTGATATTTAAAGATTTCGGTAACACATACAAAGTGACTGAGTGACTGACAGGGATGTGTTAGTGGGCCATAGTCATTCGATAATGAGGAGAGGGGCAGTGGCTGGTTGAGGGCAGAGGTCAGTCCAGGCGAGTAGGGCTCGCCTCTGATTGGTCAGTCTCTCTAGGGCCAGGAGTCTAGCTGATCATCCAATATGTTGCTGTGACATGCGCTTGTCCTCAGAGATCTCCCACCCAGCCATTCCCTAGCCTTGTCACTTTCCCAGGCCTTTTTTTCTGCTGCCTCTGTGCCTCTGTCTTAGTGGGTCCCATGTCCCCTCATAAATGTATAAAAGCAATCATAGATAACTGACTCCATCAAAGTAAAACAGGAGTAATAAAAATGCATATTAGTGTAAACAATACGGAAAATATTATCTCCACCAATATTTATTTTATTATCCATGGCTGTCAGTGATTAGCTTAATACAAATCCACAATTAATAAGCCTGGGATGTCTATTCAAATCTTTCTGGCCAACCTCTGAAAATTTGCCTTTCAGGTGCTACGTGGAGGGAAACAATAACAGTTGAACTGAGCTGATTTAAAGTTGGTCACTCCCTCCATCCCAGAACAAAAGGGAGAGTACTTGACAGATGACAGAGAAAGGGGTCTGCTCAACAGTGCCACTTCCCTTCTTTGACCACAGGAAATCCCGCTTGGACGGAAAGCACCACAGTGGAAATACATGAATGAAATCAGAAATGACGACAGCTGAGATTTATATTACCATTATGCACTTACTGGAGGGGGCAGAGTCCAAACAAGGTGAAATTGATGTTAGCATTATTCCCTTACGGGAGAAGGTGGAGATAAAATGAAGTGAGATTGCGAGAAATGTATCACTCAGACATACGTGTCCACTTAACTACAGTGAAAAGTGGGAGTTGGGTGACAGAAAACTTGTACATTTCAGTGAAAATTGTGAGCCATCAAAAATTATTCATATCTTTTGCTTTGTTTAACTGCAAGCATATTTTAATAAGACTCGCCAATATATCATAGAAAATGCGTGACTTTCACCTAATTTTGATCATCCTGAAGGCTCCACTAATCTGAAAAATAATGCTGGGTGCATCTCACATCTGGTGGACCACAGTAATTCCACAATGAAGAGATCTTTTCTCAGCCATTTTGGGTGCAACTAACAGCAGTGTCACCAAACTAATTTACTACCTGGGTCGCAGCAGAGACCCCCCCTCCCCTCCCCCCATGGCGTATTCATTTGTAAATGGTAAATGAATGTAGGGGGGCTAAAGAGGGTGGCATATATTTTAGATGTGTATTCAGATAAGCAGGTCATTACTGATACTGTCAGATTTTATGTCTCACAGCCATGAGATAGCAACAAAGAGAAAAATCTGTGAGACTCATGAGTTGACACCTATCCTCAGGCATTCCTTCAGCAGGGGAAGCAGAAGAAGAATCAGAGCTGTTCGCTGTAGTGGAAGCTGATTGGCTTGAGGGCCCTTCTCAGGCACCTAGAAGGGAAAGTTCTTTGCTGTCATGTATGATCCTTGATCGTATGTCATAGCTTCCAAAACCGCCACCTATCATCTGCTGTGCGGGTTACTGCCCTCTGCTGATGTTTCCAGTAACATGCTGGGCACTTTCTATGTTCTGCTGTAGGGGCTTGGTGGATGTGCTTCCATGTGCGTGTGTGCGAGGGTCAGTCCCATTCTGATGGAGCTTTCTCTGGCTGTGAGTCTGATGTAGAGGGAGGGCCGGCAGTGATATCTTCAGGATAAGGCCTGGGAAAAAAGAGGTAGCAACTGCTCATGGCTCTAGGGAGGGGCCTCTATCCGGTAGTGACACACATGCAGCCCCACCCGGCCGGAGACCGGAGGCACCATTACAGAAAGGAGTAAAAAGGGGAGATGTCTGGAGAAATGCTGTGATAGGAATGAGTGAGCTACAGCTGGAAAATTTTTGTCTGGTTATTTAAAGACTGCTTTGGAATTTAGGCTGCCAGGGGACAAGGCCACACTGATTACACATCTCTCCCACGCAGAGGTTGCTCTCCTCAGATCTCCACCTCCCTCACCACAGCCCTACTAAGCTTCCCTGACCTCATATAGACCTCACCTCCTCCCAAAGCCGAGCAGAACAGGGAAGTCTGACGCTGGCTTTCCAGCGCTGCCACCTCTCCGTGTTTTGGACTAGGTTGTCACTGTGTCTGCGGTAGGCATTGACCGGAATGGATGCTGATGTGTGTTTTGCCTTATCTATATTTAGTGTTTTTTTATAGGTTTCCTTTAGTTCCCTTTGTTTTGAATGACTGTGACTTTATTAAGTCTTGCAGGAAGTTGATAACTCAAAGATGAACCAACATTCTTGGCCTGCCCAAGTGAAGAAGTGATAAGAAAAGCATGTAAACATTACATTTTTAAAACACAGAATTATTTGCTAAAAGTATAAATTGCAGGATCAAGTTAACATTACATCAGACAGAATCTACAACTGATACCCCCTCCATCAACTGCACCATTAAATCGATTGCTTTTCTATATTATAAACAAAAACAATATGATATTCTGATATGATATTTTATATTGGGGTGGGGGTTAAGGATATCAAATTCACTGGGGCCATGGTCAGAGGCATATGGCTGGATCTCTTAGACATGACTTGAGCTGACATCACTTCCTGTCCACACTGCCCTGCCACTATCTCTCCACATACTGCCACAATGTAAGGGCACGGTGTACAGGAAAATGAGGTGTTATAGGGGAAAGGTGGATCTATTCACAACATGTGGAGGTGGGTGTGCTAACAACTGCTAGGACAGTCTGCTGTGGGTTTGATCACTCCCCTGAGAACTGAATGCTGTATGTTTTAATTTCAGACCTTCTTTTCCAGACCAGAAAAAGATTGTGAGTCCCAGGTCTGCAGTCTGGGTGATGCTTTGGTTTTAATTCGGCTTGGCTACTCAAACACTGAATCAATTTACTGTTTCCCTGACATAACTATTTTGGAAACCTCTTTCAGAGGTTAGTCTGAACTTGACCAATGTGGCCAATGTAATGAACAAATTAGACAACACTCTAAACTGTTCAGGCTATATTGGTCACTTGGTTGTATGTGACAGGCAGAGTATGAAACAGTGTCTTTGAGTGAGCACTCATGGGCCAACTTTGAGTGGGTTGCTCAAACTGCATCGCATGCCGCTTTAAAGTAGCCACTAATTGCAGCCACATGGCAATGTGCTCTTTGTGCCTCACTACTGCGTAACCCACACTCCCTGTGTAGCACAGCTGGCTGACAGACCTGATCTTTTCTCTTTGGTTCCTCACCCACTAGGCCTCCTATAGACAGGCTTGTCTCAGGTTGTCTATAAAGAAAGCCCAGCCCTTGAAGCCCCCATCAGTTGCTTTTGTTTTTACATTATCTTCCTTTATTCCCAACATCAGATCATTCAAATGCCCTCTACTTAACTTTATTTATCTGTGTATTTATTGTTGCTGTCATGAAATACTAGTCCATATAAAGTGTATTAGACTTTTTGTGCATCAAATGCCACTTGAAACCTGAAGGGTTCATTGGATTAAAACAAAGTGAAAGCTTATGTTATGTTCATTTAGGGCTAAGTGAAGTCAAAGAGAAGTTCAACCCAATTATACTTTAACACACTTTCACTTCTGCAGTTATCGTTTAAGAACAGGGAGAGTGATAAATGATAAATAAATTATGAATCCAAATAATGTGCATTCACCAGAATATACTAACAGTTATCAAAGTCATCTGTTTAAGATGAGATGCTCATTTCCTATGTGAATATGGAGTCTATCACAGAAACCACAGCACACACTCTGGTGCCAGAGTATGACATGATACGACAAACAGTGCATCCGGAAAGTATTCATAGCGCTTCAGTTTTTCAACATTTTATGTTACAGCCTTATTCCAAAATGGATTAAATTCATTTTTTACCTCAAAATTCTACACACAATATCCTATAATTAAAAAGGTTTGCTTGAAATTTTTGCAAATTTATTAAAAATAAAGAGCAAAAAAAATCACACGTACATAAGTATTCACAGCCTTTGCTATGACACGCAAAATTGAGCTCAGGTGCATCCTGTTTCCACCGATCATCCTTCAGATGTTTCTATAACTTGATTGGAGTTGACCTGTGGTAAATTCAGGTAATTGTATACGTTTTGGAAAGGTACACACCTGTCTATATAAGGTCCCATAATGGACTGTGCCTGTCAGAGCACAAACCAAGCCATGAAGTCCAATCTGAGTGATCGGGGTAGAAGGGCCTTAGCCAGGGAGGTGACCAAGACCCCGATGGTCACTCTGACAGAGCTCCACCGTTGCTCTGTGGAGAGAGGAGAACCTTCCAGGAGGACAACCATTTCTGCAGCACTCTACCAATCAGGCCAGAATGGTAGAGTGGCCAGACGGAAGCCACTCCCCAGTAAAAGGCACATGACAACCCACCTGGAGTTTGCCAAAAGGCACCCGAAGGACTCTCAGACCATGAGAAACAAAACTCTCTGGTCTGATGAAACATAGATTGAACTCTTTGCTCTGAATGGCAAGTGTCATGTCTGGAGAAAAGCAGGCACTGCTCATCACCTGGCCAATACCATCCCTACAGTGAAGCACGGTGGTGGCTGCATCATGCTGTGGAGATGTTTTTCGGCAGCAGGAACTGGGAGACTTGTCAGGGTTGAGGGAAAGATGAATGCAGCAATGTACATCCATGATGATAACCTGCTCCAGAGCGCTCTGGACCTTGGACTGAGCCGAAAGTTCACCTTCCAACAGGACAACTACCGTAAGCACAAAGCCAAGGAGTGGCTTCGGGACAGCTCTGCGAATGTCCTTGAGTCGCCCAGACCTGAACCCGTTTGAACATCTCTGGAGAGATCTGAAAATGCTTGTGCACTGACACTCCACATCCAACCCGATACAGCTTGAGAGGTTCTGCAAAGAAGGATGGGAGAACCTGCCCAAAAATAGGTGTGCCAAGCTTGTAGGATCATACTCAAAAAGACTTGAGGCTATAATTGCTGTGAAAGGTGCTTCAACAAAGTATTGAGCAAAGGCTGTGAATACTTATGTAACTTATGTTATTTGTATTTATTTTTAATAAATTTGCAAAAAATTCAAGGTAACTTCATTTTGTTATTATGAGGTATTGTGTGTAGAATTCCAGATGCACTAAATATTATGGAAAAAACACCAATCCAAGCAAATCACACATTTATTTAGTCAATTTCCTACTGTAAGATAGGCCTATTATATATAAAAAATATTCTTTTGCCCCTGAACTCACTTGAACAATTTAAACCCTCTATGACACTCCACTCATTGATATGATCAGTGATAAAAATCTTTTTAAAAAATTAAGACACTCTTAGCTGGTCATCTTAATCAAGGCTGTTCCCGTTAGAGGGTGAGGAAATGCCCTCTTGCACCTAAACGCATTTTACTTTTTATGTAGGTTGTGATTCGTCAAAGAGGCCATATACATAGATACTCCGTGTTGCCTTTGGGGAATTAAGCAGGCCGGACGGCTCCTGCAAGGCACAGCCCATAAACCTGGACGCGAGATAGGGATCAGTCACTGGCACCGGGGCTGGCGCACAGAGATTTCCTGTCTTTTTTTCTAGCGTAGCTGGCAGCGGGGAAGGCTTTAAATTGCAGCTTTTCGCGCGGAGGAGGGGGCACACATTAGCGGAAAAGAGGGGGGCCACGAGGAAGGAAGCTAGAGAAGTGAAGGTTACCGAACATCGCACCAGGACTACCATCAACTTCTTATATTTTTGGTTAACTTTGTTTTACTTTGTGTTGCGTTGCAAGAGCACGCCTTACTGTTCTCCCGTGAAAACAACCCAGCTGTCCAATGAATGGAGTTGCTTTTTGCCTTGTCGGAATCCCACCCTACCCCGGCACTAAAGTAAGTCTCCGGCTGGCGGAGCGCACTCTGCGGTCCCCGGTCTCCGAAGCGTAGGCGCTGTGTAGCGGTATCTACGGTACTTTCCATCACATTCTCAAACGAGATTCCTGTAGCCTACTTGCCTGTTCACCTGGAATTAATAACACAACCAAAATCCGACGTGGATTAAAACGTGTGTATTCCAGGACCCGGCATGCTGCAAAGTAGTATATAATGGGGGAGTGCTGGTATTATCATTATGTTGTACGTTATGTAGCAGTAGGCTGTCAAAGGCAGTCAGAGCTGCTGCGAATCTGGTCTGATCTATCAGAGATGTTACATAGGCTACTCAACAAAGGCAAAATGAAATCGCTGTGCTTTTTTATGTCGTATATCGTTAAATCTTAAGGTTGAGATTTGCCCGCTGCCTCCGTGCGGCTGACATTTGTATCAGCGCGGTTCATTGAAAAAGACGTGTTTCTTCACATTCTGTGCAGATGTTACGAGTGGATACTCTAAAGCGGCATGCGATGCAGTTTTCATAGTACAGAACTGTCATATTATCACATCGCTCCTTATTGATCGCACGAAAGAGTCTAGAGCTGGACCCTGTCAGAATTTTGGGCATTGTAGTGCATGTCTTGTTAGCCAGCATCACAATGAGAATGGTCTTATTTTCCTGGAAGAAAATGTTTATAGTTACAGAGGGCACAGTCACTGCAATTACTGCACAGAAATGTGCCTACATTGGCAGTGGCCGGCTGCCAGGGCAGATCTGGGACCTGGAGCCCTGAGCTTTAGATAGATAGATGCTTTGTTGTCATTGTAAGTACAATGAGATTTAGTTTGGAACATGCCAGCAGATGCACAGTATATTTACAATTAAATAGATTCGAGGCATAAATATAATGGGAGAGTATGTACAGTCACTATATATGTACAAGATATACATACAATAAGGTGCTTGTAAGTAAGTTCGCAGAGGTAGACTTTTCAAGTGGACTAAATGCACATAAATATGGAAATTGCACATGTGGGGTATTGCTTCAGAATGTTTGAGATCAGTCCTGGGAGTTCAGAAGTGTGATGGATGTAGGGTAAAAACTGTTCCTCAGTCGGGTTGTGCGCACGTACAGGGTTCTGTAGCATCTACCAGATGGCAGGGGTGTAAAGAGTTTGTGTCCAGGATGGGAAGGGTCCTTGATTATTTTTCCAGCTTTGCGACTGCACTGGGTGCGGTGGGTTTCTTCCAGTGATGGAAATTGGGTGCCAGTGATCCACTGGGCTGTCTTAATGATGTGCTGCAGGGTCTTCCTGTTCTCCATGATGCATCCAGAGTGATGCAGTATGTGATCACTGACTCTATGGTGCACCTGTAGAAGTTCACCAGGAGCTGCTGTGGAAGTTGTGCTTTCTTCAGGCTCTGCAAGAAGTGGAGCCTCTGAAGTCCTTTTTTGGCAATGGCTGAAGTGTTTGTGGTCCATGACAGGTCACAGCTCATCTGAACCCCGAGGAATTGAAACCTCTGAACCACCTCCACCTTCTCACCACCGATGCTGATGGGGTGGTGGCCCCCGTGTTTCCGTGTTCTAAAGTCCAGTCTTTTTTGAGTTCAGGGGGAGGCTGTTGTCCTGGCTCCAGTGCTTTAGGTTCTCGACCACTTCCCTGTAGGCTGACTCGTTGTTGTTTGAGATCAGACCTATCACAGTTGTATCGTCTGCAAACATAATTATGATGTTAGAAGCATGGGTGGGTTTGCAGTCGTGTGTGAAGAGGGAGTAGAGCCTTTGGTGTGCGCACCACCTCCACATAATCTGATGAGTATGCCCAGGGCTGGTCTTTTCTTGTTAGCTGGAACAGTGAAGGGTAGGAACCTCATGTAGTACCCAGTCATACCCAGGAAGGAGGTGATCTGAGCAGCTGACTAATTGCTGCATTGGACTAATGCCGTCGGCAGATAATCAGAACCCCACAATTTCAATGCTTGGCAAAGCAATGACGCAGTTGTCAGTGTTGAGGGTGAACTTGTGCTTGCCCAGGGCATCAAAGACTTTGTTAAGGTGGGTGTCAAGGATTTCAGAGGTCATACTGAAATCTGTACAGCAAAATCAGCATGGTAGATGACTACACCTGGTATACCTGGTGTGTCATGAAAGATGTGAGGTTTCTGCTGCTGGGGTGAAGAGGTGCCTCTCAACCAGCCAGATATAGAGGAGGACCCCACTGCCTGAGCTTTTGCCTTAAGGACAAGAGACCTCCTTGAATCGATGTTCCTGTCAACTGACCCGAACCAAAATCTGCTGCAGCTGCGGAGTGGGGTGGCTGAGGTGATGCTCAGGCAGGTGGCTCTGGACTGCAGACTGCCTCCTGTCTCTCTGGTAGAGCCACCTGAGCCAGCCCAGGCTCCAACAAAAGGGGATAAAGTCTATTTCTTCTAATATATGTTCCAAGTATTTAATACCTTTACAACTACAATCCGGGAAGTTTATCATATTATGGTTTAGTAGTACGTCAGAGTTGTTCCAGATGGGAGTACGTTTGCATGGGATTAATGAAGACTCAGTCATTTTTAGAAACTCTCACCATGCTGTCAGAGAAGAGCTGATACTGATGCTTTTGAAGCATTCGTGTCGTTTAATGTTTGAGCAAATGAATGGTAGATCCAAAATCTCTATGTTATTGCATAGTGCCTGTTCTACGTCTAGCCAAGGTTCATCTAAGAGGGTATGTTTTAGCCACCCTGAGATATTTTGAAGCCTGTTGACTAAGAAGTAGTGGTGAAAGTTAGGCAGATCTAGTCCTCCTTTGTCCTTGGTCCTTTGCAGTGTTTTTAAGCTAATACGCGGGGGGTTATCTTTCCAAAGGAATTTAGAGATGGCGGAGTCCAGAGATCTAAACCAGTCAGATGATGGTTTGCTCGGGATCATTGCAAATAAATAATTAATTCTTGGTAACACCATCATTTTTATTGATGCAACCC